>JAZGTN010000130.1:600000-758166 GCA_037783415.1 Leptasterias polaris
ACATAGTCAACCCTCCTACTGTCTCACTCTGACTATTCATTCATCATCCACTCGATAAACTATGCCAGCCTGCAACATGACACCATGTGGTGAATGCATACACAGTGCACACGATTAGTTCTGTGCACAGTTGTGTCACCATACACAACCCTTGCAGTTGAATGGCTTCAAATGGTTGTTCAACTTGTTGTAAAATGTCACCAAGAACAGGAGGATTAATAAAGAAACACCTAGTGTTGGGCCCTTTTAAAACAGGGAGGGTTGAGGAAGTCTGGAAGTCACAGGTTCAAATCCTGCTCTTTGTTTTCTGTCATTTTTTTTTTTGGTCAACTCAAAATTGAATACCGATTCTCATCTACATGTATTGTCCTATCATTTTGGTGTTGAGTGACCATAGAGTGGAGGATAGTAGAGGCCTAGGGAGTAAGGGTTAAGAAAAGAAGCATGGGTAAAACACAATTATTAATAACTAGGTTTAACTAGATCATCATTATCATGCTGTCTGTTGGATAGCGACAAAGACTGCTTTCAGCAGGGCCCAATTTCATGGCTCTGCTCACCACTGAATTCTGCGCTTGCGATCACCATTCTCCGCTCACAGGGCAAGCGCTGAATTTCTGCGCTAGCTGTGTAAGCAAAGAATCCCTAGTAACATGGACTAAGCACGCGCACGAGCAAAAATTCCATGCTAACCCGTGAAATGCGCTTGACGTAAGTACAGAATTCCCTGCTTCCGTAAGCGCCGATTCTTTGCTTACGGTAAGCAGAGCCATGAAATTGAGTTACAAGCGATAACCATGACTTTGTGTCTATTAAATTCCTTGTTAGACTTTATCCCCGTCATGGAGGCATGGGCGACCTCATCTTCTCGAACCCTTCAGAGAGTTTGGTGTAGAGGATCTGTTTCGGTAGTCTTTCAGATGGCATTCTCAGTAGGTGTCCTGCCCACAGGCTCTTTTTTTTATGAGGAAATCTTCCATTAAGGGGCAAACCTGCACTCTCTAGGACCTCCTTGTCTGCTCTTCAGGCTGCTAGGGACGACCATGACTTTGTGTTAATTTCTCTTGATTATATTCTTGTAGTAGAGGCATGAGCCGCCTTGTCTGTGACCCTTAAGAGAGTTGGGTGTAGAGGATCTGTTTTGGTAGTCTTTCAGATGGCATTCTCAGTAGGTGTCCTGCCCACAGGTTCTTCCTTATGAGGAAATCATCCATCGAGGGCGAACCTGCACTCTCTAGGACCTCATGTTTGGGTACCTTGTCCTGCCAGGTCATTTTCATTTTTGACCTTACTATCAACTAGATAGACTTCCATTGATAAACTATCTATTCTACTCACTTTGTATTATTTCTTGAAAAGTACACTGCTTCAGCTACGACTTCTTGTACATCTCGAGGAAGTAGATGAAGCTCACCAAGTACTCGTACACAGACGCCATTCTTCATTATTTGTTCCCTAGAGTAAAAAACAACAAAGGAAATGACTCAATTAGCTGCTTTTATTTTTAGCAATGGCTGGATAACAGTTACTCAGATCTTCCCCGAGATAAAAAAAAACCCCATAAATTTGGGTTTCATTGGCTACAAATTTGTTAAGTGCACCACTTTCTACTATCTCATTAGCAGTTTTTCCAAAGGTCGTAACCTTGTTTCAGTCACGAAATAGACCACAAGTAACTGAAACCACCTTAAAGTGTTTCCACATGTGAATGGACATGCAGAAGACTTATAACAAACATTTCCTGAAACATTTTCTCAAAAAGGTAGGCAGGTTGACACTAATCCAGTGTGGGGGCCATTTTTCTAACCCGTTCTAATTAACCCCAATTTTGTTTTACTTGGATCCAAAACTACATACTACACTAAAGTGTTAAAATACTTTCTACATCTGAGCTTTGAACTTTCCCTTACTTTTCTTGAAGTAACTTCACAAATTTCTGCCTGGCCAGTTCCATCAAACCATCCACCTCTTCCTTAGAGCGTTTAAAGTTTTCTGTACTGAAGGCATACACAGTAACTTCCTTGATGTCAAAGTCCAAACACCACTGCAGTGTCTTCAGGAAAGAGACAAGACAAGTAAATATTACTGCATGAAAATTGCACCAACTTTTCACAGGAATCAAAAACACTATATTAATAACTTACCTGTTTGTAAGTGTGACGTAATTCCACTGAAACCCATGCCCACTTCACACAAACTGGCTCCAACCAAAGCTCATTGAGCTAATTCTTTATTCATGGTTTATGCAAGAAAAGTTTAATAGTTGGACTTGGTTTTTACAAACGCTCTGCAAAGACTAAGCTCTTCTCAGAATTCGCCTATAATTTTCTGTCATAAGAAATGCTTTTCAAAGGGCACCAAAGCATTGCCCAGGGGCATAGAGGCAATATTTCCTCCATTGTATCCTTGAAGTGTCAGGCCTGCTATGATCCAGTGGAGATTTTACTTTCATTCAAGCCCTGGATCTAGTTAAAATGCTAAGCATAATGAGATGTCACACTACAAAGCATGTTTGGTAATAATTATCGTAATTTCATCTTAATTTTTGCGACCTTAGCCCATTGTGAGATTGCGGCTTCAACCACAGTAAAGATGTGTCATTTCTCATATTTAACTGACCTCTGACAACTTATGAAATCCCATTAGATGTCCCTCTGCTTTCGCGACAGATTTTTTCTTAGCGAATCGTCTGTTGCCGTCCATGATGAACGCCACGTGTTTGGGGACTGGTCCCGTCTTCAGTATGCGTGTACAGAAACTTTGCAACCATGTTTTCTGAACTTTGTGCTTCTCTTCAGGAAACCATTCCGACTCCACTGTTGTTGTCATCGTTTCTCTCTCTTAAAAAACAAAAATTACAAAGAATATTGTCAAGTTATTCTAGCCTTTCCTTTTAATTCAAGTGCTTGGCTGAGGGGGATGGCATGCACTGGACTCAAGCTCTGGCGTTTCTGATCAGCAGAGTGTGGGTTCGAGTCCCATTCTTGACACTTGTGGCATTAAACTAGACACTTAATTATTTCCCTGTTCTAATGAGGATGGGCGTGGGATATAAGGCTGTAGTAGCAAGGTGGTACTGGTAGGTCTTGTGTGTTGTGTAATGCACGTTTACAAAAAAAAACAGTACTCAGTAGGCATTGATACACTTGTGGTTAAGACTAAAGAGCGAGAGGGGGTTCACCCTAGTGTTTTCTGATATGGCTGGCTATAGATTGCAACAAGCAGCAACTTGTAAACCCGTGTTCATGGTATGAAGTATAAATGTTTTATACTAGTTGCGATAATCGTAACCCTCTACTCCCGGTCTCCGATTATCGCAACTATTGAACTAGTTAATTAGTTTATATAGTAATGTTTGGTTTAGGTCATTGTTACTTTCCTAATTTACCGTGTTACGTACCTTTTTTAACTTTTGATTTAATATAAATATTAATAATATTATTATTAATAATACAGTATTATTGAAAACTACTACTATTTTAGTATTTATTAATTTTATTATTTATTTGTTTTCACAATATAAAATGTTGTTATCACTAAAAAAAACTAATGATACAGTTTTAGTCAGCATTCTAATATCTAAGTCTTACCGAAAGCAGATAATGAAATTCAATAAGAAACTGACCAGTTTATCAGTAAAAGCAATATGAAACCAAATCATAACCGACCGCGTCGTATTCATGGCCGAGGTGGCGGGGCCGGGGTGCTCAAATCACGGCCGACAAAATCGGACGTTGCACGGTCATGACGGACGGTGATGCTGTGTGTGGCGAGTTGCGGCCAGGGCTCATGTTTCATGGCTGCTGTACAATTTCAATCATAATATACGTACTACTACAGCATATGCGCGTGAGAATGCTTTAATAACTGTAATATTCGATACTAAGATTAAGACTAAGACTTAAGAGTAAACATCTATTTGAAGCAAAAAAACTCACCGTAGGGATTCTGTTCCTCCGATATGACCATACACCGATCGGGCAACTTTACAACACATGACATGTAACACACTATACAGAGGCGTCGATTCGAACGAACATGTATACATGTATATGTTTGTTGTACACGATCTTATGCAAGTGCACATGTACATGTGCATGAATTTTTATGATGCAAGCGCCGACTTTTTGCCTACGACTGTTTTATGGTTGAATTTATTCACACATGAAACCGTTAAAAGAAATGGTTGATCGTGTCAAAGGTTGTCGTTTTCGTGAAATATTATGATGCGGATGGATACACACATGACATTATGCTGCCCAAGGTCGAACATTTTGTTATGATAACTATTAAATACTGACGGTAATTTCCACCCAAATATGATATTTTGTGCAGACAATTAAAACCATGTGGCAGCGTATTGTTATTGTTTTAATTTTTACAATTTATTTGTTCTTTATCAAGCTGCACTATTTCACGCGGACGAGCCGTATTACACATAGTCCATGACCAACGTAGCGGATCGGACAGAATGTTCATGTCACAGCATTTTTACGTGAATTAACGTGGAAATTGGGACGTTCTTGCGAGCCAAACTGAGAGGAAATACGCTTTTTCTTAATTAGCCAAACATTTGCAGTTATGTCAGAAGAAGGGGGTGGTTCACGGAAGCCATCTCCACAAGAATCAGGCAAGTTTCTGTGCACTGTTTCGGCAGTTTTTTACCGCGTTTCCCAGCACTGCTGTTTTGTTTTCCTCGTTCTCAGCATCAATTTTTATTGACATTTTTGTTCACTTTCTTTGCAGAATTATACTTTTTAATCATCAAATTCCTTGCTGCTGGACCATGCAGGGCAACAGCAGAGGTAATTATAATTCATGTTGTTTTGTTTTAATGGTCAAAATCGATTCTGGTCACTAATAATTTTGCGTGTTTTTTGTGCAGGTTCTGAAGCGAGAGATTGAACAAAATGAGGTGAGTGCAGTACATTGCTTGTTGACGTCTTTCAAAATGTGCGCTTTTCGCACGACTTTGGGGCCGTTTTTCATCGAATTTTCCTCCAAATGGTTTTTAATTTTAATTTTGAATATGAAAATAGTTAGATTACAATTTGTTTTAATTGTTTATGAAAAATTGCCTTTGTTTGACTTGGATATTTCTTATTTTCAGCTATTTCCAAGTCGATTGGATTGGCTTGGAAATGAACATCGAAAGAGCTATGAAAACTTGGTGAGTTACACTTTAAAACTTTTGAAACTTTCGCCAGATAAACAAAAAATCAAAAAAAGTCACGAAAATTAAAAAATCTATCTAAACAAGTCCAAAGGGTGTCTCCTGGTTGCACCATTTACATCATGTAATTTTTCAAAAAAATAATAATTATTTTCACCATAAAATTAGTTAAAAACCTTAAAATATTTCACATTTTCAATGCTCAACTACAGTCCCCCTTATTTGCATAATGGTAAATGGATTGCCATCCGGTGACGTCATACACCCTGCCTGGCGCACTGACCAATGAAAAAACCGCACGCTTGTGATTGCACATTACAGGTGATGGGGTCAAGTCTATTTATAGTGATGTAAATGATTGGTTTGTTCTGACCCCAAGCCTCATGAATATGTAGAAGATGACAAGCGCTGATTTTGCATGTACTACATGTACATACAAAGCATTACGTACGTGTGTACACACATGACGAACTGCATGCACATGTACATGCACATGTACATTTTATGTACAGTCTATGTACATGTACTTATACAAATGTGCATCTATTATATACACAGTGCATAAAAAGCATTTGCCGCATGTATTCATTTACATACACACACGTACACACAGCTAGTACAGAGACTTACAATGTACATGTACTAATGCTGTTCTTGAAGTTGTATTGACTACTAAACGAGTACACTACCAAAACCATCATTACATGTTACTGTTAACTTGATATTACACATTTCTACTAAATGTAGTTTGTACTGTATTGCAATGCTCTATGATGGTTACACATGAATTTTTTTAATGTGGATATTCTTTGTGTTTAACTTTGGTTCAATTGAATCATTGTTGGACCATCCATAGAGAAAGTCCTTTCTCTATGGACCATCCATGGAGGAAGGATTAATTCCTTCCTCCATGGTTTTATGTTGGACAAAAAACGAAACAGCACCACTGAAGGTTTTACTCAAATTTGCCGATTAGGGACATTGAACTTAGATTTAATCTAATGAGGTTTGCGGAGACACCGCGACCATGCACAAAAGTCTCTATAATAAATGGGTTGTGGTATTTCTGAGATCAGTCGTTGGGTTAACAAATTAGCGTTGTTATCTTATTAATTAGCAGGCTCTGATTGTCTTCATGGGATAAAGAATATAATAGGCCTACTACGTATTTTTTTACCAAACCAGACAGCGATGCGTGTACAACTTACAAGCACCACTTTCCTGAATGCTGTTTACAAAAAAATCCACAGAAATTTTACTTGGGTGGTATTCGATCGTCGATTCGAACCCACATTCTTTGCAATACCTGGATGTCTTACCACTAGACTACCCCCATGCTTAAAGCTAGAGGCAGTTAAAATCCTATATTTTAACAGCTCAGGTATTATAATATTAATATTAATATTAATATTAATATTAATAGATGTTAAATTTGCATCGGGGATATTGTATCCATCAGTCACACACACGTCAATTGGGTGTATAACATTATAAATGCAGTCAAATCCTGTTCCAATATTTATAAAAATATCTTTCATATTCGGTTTCAATGGTACTGGTTTGTAATTTATTGTATTTTGAGGCCTAAAGATTGTTCGTTTCAGATTGGTTGCTACATGTACGTAGTTCGGTTTTTTAGCAAGTAAATTATTATTTTTGTTAAGGATTTTGAAGGAGTGTGGTTGCGCTCTCTCACTTGCAGGGCTCAAATTCAGACAGAAAATCCACAACGCCACAGAGCTTAAGTACATGTAGCTCAAAATATTTACTTGCCCAGAATTTAGTTTACAAGACCAGAATCTAAATTAGTTGCACAAACACTAAGACTAATAGGAGAGGATCTATCTGGTTTATTGTACGTGTAATGTGTACAGTTTCAATACTCAACAGCAGTACACATTTAAAAGTTTGTGTTGGGGAGAGGTGGGAGGGGTTTGGGCTCGGCCCACTCTGGTGGTTAAATTGCACTTGGCCTTTTAATCCTGGTAATTGTGGTGTATTTTATCTTTTTACCCTTTCTTTTTAATGCTTAAAAAAATAGGGTTTGTTATTTTTGGGGTTTGGTGTCCTTTTTGGGGCTTGCTGCTTTTTACTTAAAAGTTTTAGGCCTATTTTACTCTGTAATTATGTACTTTTTTATGTGGCCCCCCAGAGAGAAAAGTTATTTGATTTAACTGATGGGGCTACTCTGGTTAAACAAGACGGAATAAATGAATAAATAAACGGAATTGAAAGGTAATTAGATTTCAAGTCTTTTACAATGAGGTATTTCATTCAGTTGAAAGAAGACACAAGACTACCAGAATTCCATGCAGTTTTGAGGTTTCGTTTCCCGGTGCTAAAATAACTAGACTCTGGCCTGCGGTGCAGTGTTTATTTTGATCCCTGACTTATTTATAATGTTGGTCTGCATGGCTCCGAAGTGAATGAATAAAAACTATGTTTTACTGCAATTAAGCCTAACGTATAATGCCATAATAATTCCACTTCCTTTGTGCAATTTACAAACTGAAATGCTGCGCTGAATTAATTTGTGTGCTCGGCAGAAATCAGTGTGGTATTTTTACCAGTATGCATATGAAGCCCATGAAGCAAGATTATTCTGTGCTAGTTAGCAAATTATTTGTGCATTAATATGAATTTGCATGATTTTTCAGGTGTTATATGCAAATAAATATTTGTTAAAATGCGAATGATTTCCCAAGTACATTGTAGGCATTCTGCACAAAATGCACCAAAATGCTTTTTGAATGTCATACAAAACTTTGCGTTGAACAGTAAACAGCTTTCGTCTAAATGTCTTGCTACATGTATGTTAAATTGCTTGACAAAATTGTTCCTTGAGGCTGCAACATCAAGATTCCTTCCTTTTTAAGAATGCCCTATTCTGGAAATACTTTCGTTTTCAGAGAAGATCATCAAAAGTTATTGTTTTTCACAGGGCACAGAGGAGGAGAAAAATTAAAGAAAAAAAACTAGACTTAAATTTTTGTTGCATAACAAAAACGAGGTGTTCGGCATGATATTAAAATGTTGGTCGTAATACATCCCAGCTGTCGTATTCGTAATTTTAAAAAGCCATCACTTGTCAAGTAATGGACAAAATATATGACAAGTACTGTACACGAAGTAAATTGCGACGTTTTTTGTAACGATGATATTTACATAAATCTTACAATTTTCATCGCCGTGTCTGAGAGACATACTCAGCGGGCCTAGAGCGCCTTCGGCAGGCATGGTCACGTCGATCAACGTGCCGTCGGTCTCAATGTTTGATGAGAAGCGAACCAATTTCGATCTTTTTCAGATTGAGTTTAAGTCAGTTATTAAACGTCATATTACTAAATCAGGTGGACATCTCAGTGAGAACTCGTCTTCTGTTCGTTGTTTACCATCAAACCATCAGACGGGCAAAAGGGAAATCACTTAAGTTTAACTTCGCACGAGTTAACGATAAACTCATCGTGCCAAACACCATGTTTTGTTCGATGACGTTTGACATGTCCAGCTGCACACATATATATATACAATACATGGCTGGACTATACACACAAGCCTCGTGGACTTACGACACTGTCATCAATGGAGCGGAACAGCCAGCCACACACAGCGCTGTGTAGTTAACATGCAGGTTAATACATACGTGGGCTTTATCGTCCGATTTTGAAGAAAATATTCAAAGGCAAACTTTGACCTTCCGGTACGACCAGAAGAAGGGGTCATACGATTTTGGCGTTAACTTTTCAAATGTATCCCCAGTCTTGATCTATCAGATGCTCAATTATGAATATAAATCATAGTTGTAAAATTCAAAGACATACAGCGTATAGCAAATGGTAACTTTTTAAACTTAAAAACCTTGTAATTTGACACCTGATGACGTCACCATGACGTCACTGAAGCGGTTTCATCTCCTAATGGTTATCTAACTATATGGGTCTTTCCATAAATGAGGGGGCCAAAGCGTGACATGGTGTTATCCTCAAAAGATAATGTACTTTCTATATTCTTTGCATGTTTAAGTGGTGGGGATAGCTCTTACGTTTAATGTATAACTTCAATTTCTTGAATCAGATTTTTTGTTTTCATATACGATCCAAAACTATCCATCACACTGTAACGAAGACACCGGAATCTCAGTTTCCTGTTACAGTGTGAAACTTGTGACTTGTTTTGCCATAAATTAGTAGGTTTTCATTGAAAATTTAAATTTCAAAGGGTAATATGTAAACATCATTGGTATACTGTAATTCAGCTATTTTCAATGAAAACCTTCAAACGTAGGCGAAGAAGTAAAAGCCGACAGTTTCACGCGTAACCGAGAGACTGGTGTCTTTGTTACACCGTGACTCAAAAAGTCTTCTCTCCCTTATTATGCATCATAAATGTCTGAATCTAGCAAAGTGCATAGTAATACATGCTACAAAACGGAACAAAAACAAGAGGTGTTCCGGGCGGAGTGCCCGAACACCTAAAAAATTTAAATTGAATCTTAGAAATAAACAATATTAGTTTGTACACTATTGGTAAGATCGAAAAACACAAATGTTCACAGATTCACACATAACTTAATATGATTTAAAGTAAGTAATGGTAGAAAGCGTTCCTTAAAATATTTCTGCCTAAAATGCTATCGTTTCTGAGAAATGAGTAAAACAATAGTTTTTATCACGCGTGATAATAAACTTGATGTTTGAAAAACAGAAAACACATAAGGTCTCTTTTCACTATTTTATCGTGACCTCGATGACCAATTGAGCTCAAACTTTCACAGGTTTGTTTGTTCATAATGCATTATGTTGTATCACACAAAATGTGGACACTGATTTTGAGCTGTTACCAAAAGTATACAATGCCTTTAAATAATGATATTTTCAAGGAGTGGTAGGATTAAGAATAAAAGTTTCAAAGAGCAGATGTTACATGATAAATTGATATTACATGTATGTAGCACAGGCCTGATGCCTGTACTTCATACATAAAGGTAGCAATTAAGGCGTGTCATGGCCAAACGTTAGGAGCACCAGACTCATCTCAAGCTCTGGAGTTTCTGATCAGCAGAGTTTGGGTTAGAGTCCCAGTCATTGCTCTTGTGTCCTTGAGCAAGATACTTAATTGCTTTGTCCTTTCGGATGGGACATTAAGCCATACATGTACATGTAGGTCCCAGTGTGCTAGGATAGGTAGTGCACCTAAAAGAACCCGGAACACTTATCTTGGAAGAGTAGGGGTTAACCCCCGTGTTTCTAGTTCACATAGCAAGCACCTTTAATAAAAAATAAATAATAAACAATAATAAAATATAGTAATAATAACAGAGCAACAGAGATAAATTTTTTAAATGGCCAGACGGTAAAAGTTCTCACAAGCCATAGATCACTGTTTTGCTGTTCATCCTTTGAGGACTTAAGTCTATAAGAACTTCATTCTCACATCATGTGCATCTCATTAATTTCCCAACCACTAGGAACAAGGGAACCAACACATCCAGCATGATCACCTGCTGCGTATTTGTGAGAGGATTGGACCCCTCCTGGACAAAGAGATCAAACCAAGCGTGGCCGGAGTTCAGTCCCTGCTTGGGGCTGGGTCACAGTCACACTTAAGATCCTTACAAGGTAACTTATAAATAAGTAAATGACTCGGTAAATGATGCAAGTGACCTCCAAGTTTTAGTTCAGGTTTACCAAGGAATTTTGTAATGCAGACATTCTCCTTGTCCTTGGTGCTAAAAAGACTTTTTTAACACAAGACGAATACATGAAGATACATTTTTTCCACCTCGTTTTGTGTGTATAATTCAGAAAATTGTTTTCAGGTTGAATTGTGATTTTTTTTTCTTCAGATGTTGTCAAAGCAGTTGGCTGGTCCCCATCGGTGTTTTCAGCCACCATACATCACCGTCCTCTGATGCCACCAGTGAAACGAACAAAATACCAAAATAAGTGTAAGTAAATTACTTTGAATAGCATTCTCCCTTAACAGGCATGTCGAGACCTAGCGGTCTAGTTCACCTGGACCCAAGCTCTGGTGTTGTCAGCAGCAGAGTGTGGGTTCGGATCCCGGTCATTACACTTGGGCCCTTGAGCAAGGCACTTAACCATAATTGCTCTGTAAAAAGTTAGGTAAGTAGTGCATTCTGCTGTCTATTCACTGAAAAAGTTAAGGGCAAAACCTGTTTATCCATTGAGACTTTTATTTTTCATTTGACTTTGCTATAAAGATTACATGTTTTTGTTTGAAGACGATATTTCCCTAGATATTTAATTGCCAAGACATTCTTGGGGGGGGGGGTTACACTTTGCCCCATATCGAGCATTAAATGTATTCTGCTCAATGCCTTGAGCTTCCCGCCTAGAACGTGCCTCCATGTGGTCTTAGACCCACTCCTTAGGTGGTATGGTGTGTTGATTAAAGTCCACTTGTATGCCTCCAGAAACTTGGGGTTCTCTCCCTTCAGATGGGATGAAGACCCATACTGTATAACTGTATTAAATGTCAGATTAGGTTTTAGAAAAAGTACTTTTTCCCAACAGATCATGTTTTACAAGGGCGGATCAGAACGGGCGTGGCACGTCACAACCACCTGTTACCTACCTCTCAATACACTAAAATAGCCACTCACCTACGCACGCTGGGTCACCTCTCCTCAGTTTACTGTGCTGCATTTGACCGCAGAGGGATTCGAATATTCACTGTAAGTATACGGGTCCAAGAAAACTCTTAAAGATTTCTATATTTTTTATGCGTATGTCAAATAATTTGAACCTAAATAAGCAGTGTTTTCCGTGATCCCTTCCCATGCCTCAGCACCCCCATACCACCGCCTAAAATTAAATAAACATCAAGGATTGCTTTATATTTTTACTCTAACAGGGTGCAGATGACCACCTCGTCAAAATCTGGGGTACCCTCGATGGCCGCCTTCTCGGCACACTCCGTGGCCACGCCTCAGAGATTGTTGATATGCATCTCAACTATGAGAACACACTGATTGCTGCAGCGAGTATCGACAAGGTGGTCCGGGTGTGGAACACTCAGACGCTGGCACCGGTAGTGGTGTTAACTGGACACACGGCCATGATTACATCATTACAGGTCAGTTTTATTTTCTAATCGTGACTCTTTGTCGGCAGGAATGGTGAAAGCAATGAAATTCCTCTATTGCGGTGTCATCGGTGGTTTTGATTAGATTTGAAATGGGTTATTTATATTCGACCACCACAGCTAACACCTGAATTGCGGCCACATTACGAAGAAGTTACTACATGTACATTCAAAAACTTTAAGATTAAACAACAACAATAAATGTGAACATTAGCACAGTCAGTTGTGAAAAGATAGCATCATAAAAAGGCAATTTGATGCAAACTATGTTAAATATTGCACTTAAAAAACTGCTCATTCTAAACCATTTCTTAAACATTTTGACCTCAATTCAAGGTCGGGGTAGTAATCTGAAATAATACTTTGTTCTTGAATAGCGCACATGTAAATAAAAAATAGAAAAATACAAAAATACAAAATTACAAAACATAAATAATGTTTTGTTTACAGGTGCAGCGTCAAATACTTCTGAATAAAGAAATAATTTGTTATAAATGGTTGATTGTTTGCTCAGGAAAACATTTTTAACGGCAGCACATGGCTGATATGCATAAAATTTACATAAAACCAAAATAAAAAGATACAAACAAAAATTTGTCTAGAATAACAATCAATAAAAAAACAAAAAATAAGAATGTAAAAATACAAAAGTTGACAAGGTGAGTGGATACCTTTCCTAAGGTGGGATACCATTTCTGGTTTGTGGTGGCAGGAGTGGGATTATTATCTGTAGTGGCAGTCAACTAAATTTGGTACTGTCAGTGAGTGGAATACCATTCCTAATTGTTGTTTGTGGCACCGGTGTGATTCTTTAGGCATACTTTCTTCATTCAACTCGAAGCACGTTTGAAAGTGAAAACAAAAAGTGTAGCAAATTGAATTAAAAAGCTAATTAGATGTTTCATTTTGGAAAAAGTTATGTCAGCATGAAATTAAAAAGATGAAAGAAAAGAAGGGGAAAATAACATTGTCAGGAAGTTTATTTTCACTTGTTATTAAATTAATTCCACTGTTTGATTCCCAAGTCATGTTTTTCTGCTTCTGTATGAGTTTGTTAATTTGCTACAATTCCACCTTTCTCTAGTTTTCCCCATATAACCGTGGTACCAGTCGCTACATGGCAACTACCGGTTCTGACGGTACAGTGTGTATATGGACCTGGAACGCAAATAACCTAGTATTCAAGTAAGTCCTGCATTACGCCTTCAAAGACTATAGCGGCCACAAGTGGCTTGTACCTGTAGCGGCCACAGAAGGCCACCAGATTTGACCCACATGTATGTCCGTGACTAAATACAAAATGGTCGAAGTGAAATTTGTGTCCTGAATCAGTTGATAATTTTCAATGTTTCATACGAGTATACTAACATTGTATTTACTTTTCTAAAACACCCCAAACTTCTGTTTTGTATTATTTTTCCTGAAATACCGAAAACATTGAGTAAACAAATCAACAACAGTAGCCATGTTAGGGCATATGGTGATGTTTATACAGAAACTAATGGCCTCTAATGGGTTAAAATGATTATTAAACATGGGTTAATAAAAAGTGTTATTTACCTGTAGTTTACGTCTGATAAAACCCAACATCTGCTTATTTAAAAAAATCTTTGACCTTTGACCTGTAGCACCCGACCAATCAGATTCCAGGAGAGATCAAGAGCTGGTAGTCAGATGTTATGTCTTTCATTCAGTCCAGGTTTGTACATTCATTTGTTTGTTATAAATGTATTGATGACATTTCTTTTACCCAGTGACCAGGGTATACATTCATACAGTTAAAACTGGTGTCATCAGAGTCCTGCTTGCGCTGGTTCATATCAATTTAATATTTTACTACATTGTGAATTTAACAATATATTTGTTATTCCTTATGCAAAATTAACATCTATTGAAGATATTATAACAAGTTATTGGCAAATGAGGGATCTAGCCATCAGGGAGCGCCACCATGTAAATCCGGAGGTCTCGGGTTCAAATAAAAGTTTTTAAATAACAAGGAAAACCCTGGCTCCTTTGAACACTTTTGTGGCTACCTTGCAGTATAAGCCACCATGTAGTAGCAAATATGTTGTGTAGTAGCAATCTATGATTCAGTCGGAGCGAGAAACTATATATTGTAACCATTGTCCACAGATAAAAGTTACCATTGATAACAATAGATCGATCCATTAAGCCCCGCCTCCTTACGAGTTGACCAATCACAGCCGCGAAATCTGATCACCATTTGAGCCGTTTGGTGATCTTTGCTCTAATGGTGATCAGGTTTCGTGGCTGTGATTGGTCAACTCGTAAGGAGGCGGGGCTTAATGGATCGGTGTATTACAACAGATATTCTTGCCATAATAAAAACAAATTGGTGATTACAACTGATGTAATCAAACATAAGTATCTTTCTTTACCTTCAGTTTTATTGTAAATTTTCACGCTTTGTTGCAGGAGGTACTTTTTTAGTTGCTGGTAGTTCCGATGCCACTATCAGAGTTTATCTCTTCACTAACAGTGGTCCAGAGAAGATGTGTGAACTGGAAGCCCACACTGTAAGTAGAAATACAAGCAAAAGATATTGGATGCATATATGAGCACAATATAGCAGAATATAATCATGAGGTGAAATCTGAGTGAAGTGGAACAGTCCAGATTTTTAATGATTGATTATGTTCTGCTATTCTGTATAAAAATAGAACCTTGTCATTCGATACTTTTCATATAATTCATAATTTATTTCAATAGCAGAATATAATCATGAGGTGAAATCTGAGTGAAGTGGAACAGTCCAGATTTTAATGATTGATTATGTTCTACTATTCTGTATAAAAATAGAACCTTGTCATTCGATACTTTTCATATAATTCATAATTTAAGTGGGCTTTCCTCCCACATCTAAAACTAAACATTTCCTCTCATTTCTTATTCATCATGTTATTGGCGCTTTTTGTGCTGTTGGGTGTGTAATAACTATTAATACCCAGTGGATACTGGTCTTTGACAATTACCAATGTTGTCTGTGTGCTTTAAACAATCTCAGCCATCAAAACAATCCTATGATTTACTTTAATTGAAATTTATTCCAACATTGATATTTCTGTTCATTTGAAAGGATCGTGTGGACAGTATTGACTTTTGCCACTCCAGCGTTCATTTCGTTAGTGGGAGTAAAGACGGAACTGCCAGAATCTGGAGGTACGAACGTCAAGAATGGAGAAGCATTCTGCTCAACATGGATGTACGCATTCCAGGGTAAGTCAAACAGAGTCGTGGAACAAACAATTACTATTATATGTTTCTGGTAATGAAACCATGCATACCTCAGTAGTGAACTTAATCACTATAGCTCACAAGCCTGAGGAAACCTGTAAACAAGGGTGCTTGCTAAGTGAACCAGAAACACCAGGGTTAACCCCTACTCTTCCATGATAAGTGTTCTGGGTTCTTTTACATGCACTACCAATCCTAGTACATAGGACCTACATGTGCAACTTAAAGTCCCATCCCAATGACAAAGCAATTATGCTAAGTATCTTGCTTAATGTCACAAGTGTCAAGACAGGGACTCGAACCCACACACTGCTGATCAGAATCACCAGAGCTTGAGTCTGTCGCGCTTGACTGCTCAATCCAACACAAGCATACTTTTGCACACACCATTGTGGGGACTTCCTATTGTTGTTATATTATTCCCTTTTCTAAAGAATCACAATGTGGGGACCCAGTTTAACCAAGAAAAACATTGTTGGGACCTTTGTTCCATTGTGTAAAAGTCCCCACAACTCCGGGTATGCCTACCCACAAATACATTCTAGAGTAGATGTCACGTCAATAAGTTGTAAGAATAGAAAAAACATGAATGTACAGCAGATTTTTAAAAGAAATTGCAAAGAATTTTAAGAAGCGTAGTAGGTTCGAAGGAATTTATGCTAAATCAAATAATTTGTTTCATGCAGAGCGAAGACGCCGGGTATAGATGACTCCAATAAGATAATGAAGCACAGAGTAACGATGGTCGGATGGGATCTTCATGATCAGAGAGTAGTAACTGCCGTCAACGATCATTCTCTCAGAGTGTGGGACTCTCGCAGTGGGAAACTGCTGCAAGAACTTTATGTAAGTTTAATCATAAACATTTCTGGGGGATTCGACAAGTTGGAGCTTCTTATCGTCTGCTCAGGGGTCGATTTCACAAAGCACTAAGATTCATCTTAAGATGAGTTGTCAGTATTACCATAGTGATTTGTATTGTGACATCACTCTTTGCTAAGCAACTGCGATGGATTTGCAGTTACGATCAATCTTAACTCTTTGTGAAATCGAGCCCTGGACTATAAAGTCATTAGTACATTAGTGCAATTTATATGGATTTCATAAGATTGCTTTTGCATATTTTACAGCGCCTGGTAAATGGGGTTCATTGATCAGGAGTGGTCTTCAAAGTATTTGGTTGGCAAAAGAAACATTCATTTACAAAGTAACAAATTTTTTTTGTTAATTTTAATTTGTGTTCCTCCAAATTTGTACGAATTTTTTCATTTAATGACCTTTGAAATTGCAATTAATAACCTTTTTAGTACTGTTATGTGACCCAATGAACAAAATGTTGTCCAGAATCAGATTTATAATTGTTGGCATCATCCCTAAATCTCTTCCCTTCAAAACCTGGACCTGTCGTTTTGTTTTCTTCTTCTGTAAAAATGAAATGGGACAGGAAGAAAATGAAAAAAATTAAACCCACAACTCGTTTGTGTTGAATTACAGCTATTTCAAAGATGGCAAAAACTATTTGGGCATTGTTATTTTTTAATAAAGTCAGCCATTCTTTAAAAAAAATATAATAATAATACAAATCAGAACATTGGGTTGTAACCTTATAATGGCGTTTATTTTCCACTGATTTTTCTTTTTCAGTCGCACACAGATGAGGTGTTTGTACTTGAGGGTCATCCGATAGACACCAGGATATTCCTCAGTGCTGGACATGATGGTTTAATCATTCTCTGGGACCTCGATACTGGCAACAAAATCTTCAGCTATTACAACAATGTAAGTTGTGGCCGTATCCGAATTGGCGGCTACAGCTATGGCTACGACTGTTGCTAAGGGTGTTGCTAAGGGTGTCCTATACTTCAACGCATGATGGCGCGGAAATGTAGCCGTAGCCATAATTTTAGCTGCCAATTTGGGCACAGCCGAAAAACAGAAACAAATAAACATCTACAACTTGTGTATACAGGCTGGGGATCATGTATTGTGAAATTTTTTCGCTCGGTCCCAGTGCCTGAAACCAAAGGCGCTGGGATGGGCTGACGTATACGCATTCACATTGGAACATTTCCCCTCACCTATTTTTAATATCGGGTCACATCTTCCTGTTTACAAAAGATTTGACCTCTATCAATAACAATGCAACTCTGTGGTGTGAATCCATTAGAAATAATTATTGTCAATCCTTGCCTTGCACTAAACAAAAAATAGATCTTGATCACAGCATTAATACTTTACCTGAATAGTTTTATTCTTTTTGCAACTTTTGGTTTAAAGAGTGTGTACAACATTGGTAAGATTGAAAATATAAATGTTCACAGATTTGCACATAACTTACATGGTATAAAGATGGTCATGGTGGAAAACTTCCCTTGAAATAGTTTTGCTTGAAATGCCATAGTTTTTAGGAAATGAGTAAAACAATAGTCTTTATCCTGCAGGATAAAATCCTATGTTTGAAAAAAAGTTAAAACATATAGTGGGGTTTTTCACTGTTTTCTCATGACTCCGATGACTGATTGAGCTTTAACTTTCACAGGTTTGTTATTTTATGTATATGTTAGGTCACATCAAGTGTGGATACAGGTCTTTAGCAATTACCAATGTTGTACACACCCTTTGAAAAGAAGAAGGCTGATTAATTGTTTACATTATCATACCGTGTTTACGTCTTGTGATTTTGCCTATTGCCCAGCAACTATTCTCATCCCCAGATTGAAGGTCAAGGCCATGGTGCTATGTTTGACTGCAAGTTCTCTCCAGATGGTCAGCACATTGCAGCTACAGATTCTCACGGTCATTTGGTCATATTCGGATGGGGGTCAAGCGAGAGATATTCAAAGGTAATTTTGAATATATATATTTGTACAAATTTATTGACGTCATCTTTAATGAGGATAAGCTCCGAATGCCCAGCACTGCCTTCCATGGAGGCCCTCAGTACAAATACAGTATTGTTAGCAAAACATATTATACTGTCAAAATTGTTAAAATAGAAAGGCACCATGGCTCTCTATTTAGAAAGTTTAAAAGACACATATAGAATAGAAGTCAATAGATGCTTCACATGTTCCTTTTTATATATTTATATGGAATAATTTTATTTTGATATTTTGTATTTTACTTATTTTACTTTGTCATACACTGTCATATACCTTTTGTAAAAATTTCCAATACTGTATCTGTTTTCAGCACTGCCATTTCTTATCAAGTTTTTCACTGTACTTTTAGCAGTTTATACTTTTGCAATAATTGTCTGTCCTTTGCTTGTGATATTTGCAGTACTTTTGATACTCTGGTACTTTTACTTGAAATATTTTAAAAACTTTTTTTATTAACTTTTGATGTGCTTAAGTTTGGTTTGTTTTCTGCCCATTTTCAGCATATCTGTTCAGCTTGTACCTTGCTTTTATTTATTTAATTCTGTATTTGGCCATGAGCATGTATATCTTTAGAATTGATATTATTGTTGTATATTTCAGAGTGTTTGATGATCTTTTTCTTTATGCTTTACTCGTTACATTTTCTGTGTGATTCTTGTCTTAACATTTGACTTGTTTCTTGAATGCAATGATATTGTTTAGAATGTCTTTTTTGTTCTTGACGAGCTTGATGTATTCCTTAAACTGCACAAGACAAAAACACAACTTCAAAGCAGGTTTTCTTCATCTGCAAAAGGTTTTCATGCAGTTGTTTCAAACTTTTGAAATAATCAAAGCTTACTTATGAAATCTGTCATGCTATTTTCCAAACTTGTTTTTGTTAATAGATTAGTTGTTTTCTTCTCCTGTTTTGTATAGATAGTTCCCAATTGTTGTTATACAGTTTTCAGTGTTAAGTCGGCCATCTCTACAGGCAACGATAGTACTGTTTTTAATCAAATTCGTTGTACGATTGGTCAGTGGATCACTTGGCTTCATAGCAAAAATTAGGATGTTTGACGCAGCTTCAAGCTAAAACCCAATTTGTACGTAAAATAGGCGTCTATGCTGCCATCGTTTCATTATCTTCACGATAATGTCTCTCCACAGGTGCCTTTTGAGCAGTTCTTCCATACCGACTACCGGCCTCTGATGCGCGATGCAAACAATTTTGTTTTAGACGAGCAGACACAGCAGGCACCACACCTCATGCCTCCGCCATTTTTAGTGGACATGGATGGCAACCCTCACCCCATCCAGTACCAGAAACTCGTCCCAGGGAGAGAGAACTGTACCTCTAGTGCCCTGGTGCCTCAGATTGGTGTAGCTCCTAATGGTTTGTATCTTAATGTTTTCTCCATTCGGTGTCAGAAGTGGGATACAACAATACTGTTTCAGTAGATGTTGAATTATGCATCTGGGATAAAGAATATGATTATTATTTTTTT
Organism: Leptasterias polaris; assembly: GCA_037783415.1. Classification (NCBI taxonomy): domain Eukaryota; kingdom Metazoa; phylum Echinodermata; class Asteroidea; order Forcipulatida; family Asteriidae; genus Leptasterias; species Leptasterias polaris. Next base: position 619,908 of record JAZGTN010000130.1, read on the forward strand.
TTTACCCTTACACCGATGTGTGTTAAGCACTGTATACTCAGTACTTACCCACCTGAGTGATTTGGCTGTGGATTTTTTTCTCCATTATACAGTGCTCAACACACATCGGTGTAAGGGTAAAAAATAATAATACTGTTTCACTAATTTAATTGTAATTTTCTTTGGATTTCATTTGTGTGTATATTTTGTATACTATGACCTATCAATATACCGGAACAATGTTGTACACAAGTTCAAAGCTGACTTTTTAAACTTATATTTGGTAACAGCTTAGAACTTTCACAAAGGTCATTGAAAGGTCTTGTGGTGTGTTGTCATCAATACAAATGTGTTATAAATAGGGCCGATTTAATCAGCCCTGTCAACATATTGTTTATGGTCTGAAATTTTTGCACATTTAATTGGCCTGGGCACTGCTATGATTACAGACACAAGCTGATCATAAGTACAAAACACCAGAACTTCAGTCTTGTACACTAGACATACCAGACACCTTGACCACATCATCACACTTGCTGTTGTTTGTTTCATGTTTGCTTATAATTATTTTGCAAAAATTAGTTAGTGGCCTGACGTTTCGACCCTAGCAGAGTCTTTCTCAAAGGCTAAAAGACAACACAACACACACAAACATGTGTTCAAGTGTAAAAAGAGCAGTCATGTGGAAATACATGAATAGAGAGAGAGAGAGAGAGAGAAGCAGAAAGCATTCAGAAAAAGCAGGGGGGAAAATTAATTTCTTGCTGTTTTAGGTTGTTTTGTTTGAGTGATTTTGGACTTTAAGATGTTCCCCCCCTTCAGAATGGCCCTCGGCAGAAAAAAAGTTTCAGGATTCATAATTTTGGATTTATCCCTATTTTCAATGTATCTTGACTATGTCAAATTTTGCTTCTTTCTCAAGGTGAAAATGAAGTCATCAGTGAGCCAGTCAGGCCAGTTCCGGCCCAAGAAGATCCACCTCATCAGGAACGCCCAGAACCATCTCAAGAAATACCAATGCTACCCCAAGAAATGATGGACTTAAACGAATCTCACCAAGCATCTAGTATCTTAGATGAGATGATCGAGCAGATGCAGAGGGAGCAAGACGGAAATCAGGACGGTCCAAGCGCTGCTGATGTAGCTGCTTCAGCAGCTATGCCACCTCCTGTTGGTATCCCAGGCCCAAGACCAGCCACTCCCAGCAGGGGTAAGTCATTTGCTCTCAATTTCTTAAAAAGCCGTTAAGTGCAAGAAAAATGTCTCAACCACTCCATGTCGGATGACGTATATGACACACTAAATTTTTCTGGACTGACGGTGGGCGGTTTATTACTACCGGAGCAAACTTCGAAGTGCCCTCAATTTTTTTGCTGGCAGCTGGATGGCTGTCGGAAATATCCCTCCGGATTTCCATAGTGCGACGTGCACACGCATTCACCTGGAGCGCTGCGCTTTGTTTCACCTGTATAAAAAGGAACACCAGGTGTTGGGAAAACCGGACCAACTTTCGTAGTGCCCTCAATTTTTTTGCTGGCAGCAGAATGGCTGTCGGAAATATCCCCGCAGATTTCCACAGTGTGACGTGCACACGCATTCACCTGGAGTGCTGCGCTTTGTTCTCCTGTATAAAAAGGAACACCAGGTGTTGGGAAAACCGGACCAACTTTCGTAGTGCCCTCAATTTTTTTGCTGGCAGCGGAATGGCTGTCGGAAATATCCCCTCCGGATTTCCATAGTGTGACGTGCACACGCATTCACCTGGAGTGCTGCGCTTTGTTCTCCTGTATAAAAAGGAATAACAGGTGTTGGGAAAAAATCCCTTGAAAAATCCCTTTTCTGGGGGTTATTGTGCACATTCTACTGGAAAATAAAAACTCAACTTGACCTTGGAGCCTCTCTTTAACACTACGGCTATATCCAAATTGGCGGCTATAGCTACAGCTACGACTGGATTGCTGCTTCATCCTGCGCTAAAGTATAGTACATTCTTAGGACGTTACCTTTTGGCAACAGTCGTAGCCGTAGCTAGCTGTAGGGCCAATCTGGATACGGCCTCACTAGGCAGAAATCAGTTTGCTGGTAACCTTACTCTGGTAAGTAAAATTGTTTTGTACTTGGCTGCTTTTCGTGCCTTAGTATCTCTATGAAATGATGCCTACTGCATCACACTACAGTGGTCGATAACATGATCTTATGTTGGATTTTTCAGGTAGCCTAAATGGGCCCCTTAGCCCCTCAGCTGTTTCTCCTAGAGGGGTAAGACGAAGCGGTGAGATCGAGGGTGTACGCCAAGCTACGGGGAATGTTCCTATAAGTCAACAGGCATCACAGGCAGACCTTTTGGCCTGGAGTGAGAGAGTGGTTGTCCCTGAACTTCCTGCCTCATTACTAAGGTGAGGTGGAGTCCACATTACGGGGAAGCTCCATTAAAGAATTTCAGAGTTTGGCCACAAAAACTTGGAAAGTACATGTATACATCCTTTTCACAGAGTGGGTGTGTTTACATTGAATTACTTGGGTCATGAAACTTAATGGATGAGCAGTTATAATGACTGGGGCAGTCAGCAGCCCTACTGGTTTGTGCATGATCCAATTAAGTCCACTGTTTGGAAAAGGAATTACATGGAGATAACAGGTGTGAGTTGCCAGATAAAAAATAAAATTGTATTTTAGCCTCTTTCTTTAATGGAGCTTTCCCGTAATGATGTGAGACAAACATGACCCGATTCTAAGTCCGAGTCTCAAGTCATACCATTTTCTTTTGTGAGCGCTGGTAAAACTAAGTCATGGTACGTTTTAACTATTTCACTGTTTTCTCCAAAGAGCAATGCCCTGGGGGGAGTAAAAAAAAACCCGTGAAGATATTTTCACACAATGTTAAATCCATCTGCGTTTAGCGATGTGACAACGGGTACCAACTGCATATCTGGCCGCAGTATTCGCGATTGGAAATCAGAAGTCTTATAAATCATTTCTCAGACTCAATTGTTTTGGGTGAAAAATTATCCGAACCATATTACTTTGAAGGGAATCTTTGCTCCAAATAGTTTCAATACTATCAACGTCTGCAGTGCTTCTCACCAATAAAGTTAAAATTTTTGGAGAACTTATCATAGTTTGACCTCACCTTTAACTCGGACCATAAATTTGATTTTAAACTGAACCTTGCAGGAGTTTTGAGAAGAGGAGGCATTTACTTGCAGAAGAGGAACAGTTTCAGTTCAAGGTGGAGAAAAGGAGGAAACCCTCGCTCGCATTTCTTCAAAGGGTACGTCTTAAAAAAACAACCTAATCTTCTGGGTGGTTCATAATAGACCTTTCTATCGCAACGTCACAGCCCGAGTTTTTGCCAACCGAGGTTGTAAAACTATGGAAAGCCATAACTGCAAATCAAAAACGGATAGCCATAGTTTGTAGCAGTGTTACACAAATATTCAAAAATAGTGTTGAATTTGTTGGAATTAATTCAACTAATCATGGAAGGTATTTCAGTTCATGAATCTTTACAGAAAATGATGAATTTTGTCACAACATTTTTTAACACGATTGAATGTTTTGCTAATATTCGGCCGTCCATGCCAACCGGCGCACTTTGTTTATCAACAATGGAAAGGTCTATAGGCCTTTATTGACATTAAGGTCATTTGAGTAGGAGGACCTCGACTAGAGGTCAAAAGAAGTGTAGGCCTACCAGTGCAACAAACTAGTTCTCATATTAATTTGGTCAGTGCATTGCTAATTGACCCACTATTTCTGGGGTGCCAGTATAGTCTTGTGCCAGCATAATCCGGACTCAATTTTATGGCTCTGCTTAACGTAAAAAACAAAAACGAGCGCTCACTGAAGCAGGGAATTCCATACTTACGCTTGTGCGTGTACATAATCCACATTACTAGGCATTCTTCCCTTACACAGCTATCGCAGAAATTTGGCACTTGCCTTGTTAGCGAAGTATGGTGATCGCAGCGGCGGATACAGGGGGGGCACGCCCCCCCCCCCCCCCCCTTTTGCTTGAGAAAAAAAAAAAAAAAAAAAAAAAAAGAGACACCATCAAGGAGAAAAGTGAGGGAGAGACAAAATTAATGACTAAGGCCCTACCTAGTATTTTATTTCAAAAAAGCTACTAAAAATCCGTACCTCGTACACTTTGTTTCATTTGTGGACCACTATTATTTCACTGACAGACATTGTCTCACGTGAATCATGTGTACTGTGTGGAAAGCGTGTTTTTCTCACACACTGAACATGCCTGGCGCGGGGATCCGGGGGCGTGAAGATCATTCACCCACATCGTGAGTCGACCATGCATGCCACCTGTGTGTGTGTACATTGTGCAAAGAAGTTTCTGGATGGAAAGTCAGCACTCGTGCGCGCTAAATACAATGTGACTTTTACAATACAGTGAAGACATGAATAGGGATAATCTACTTCGTATCCTTGGCCCAGTGCATCCTTTTTTTCTGTGGCCGATTTAATTTTTAATCCGGGTTATGAAACGTACCGATCGAATGCTACTGTACTTGTAGAAGGCCCTAATGCTGAATTGTTTTTTTAAAAACATCACAGGTCTTTTGGGAAATTTTTTTGCTTTTCGAGTCGGGAAAACCATTGTCAGGTTCCCTCAACAATCCACAACAGTTAGACGATCAACTGCTGATATTTAATGGGGACCAGAATGATTTAGTCAGCGCGCCAAGCGCAATCAAGGTTTTGTGAAATACGCGTAATGCTGTGCGCATCTCACGCCCGTCTGGGAAAGATATAGACCTTTCTTTTGTTGATAAACAAAGTGCGCCGGTTGGCATGGACGGCCGAATGTTGGCAAAACATTCAATCGTGTTAAAAAATGTTGTGACCAAATTCAACATTTTCTGTAAAGATTCATGAACGGAAATACCTTCCATGATTGGTTGATTTGTTTCCAACAAATTCAACACTATTTTTGAATATTTTGTGTAACACTGCTACAAACTGTGGCAATCTGTTTTTGATTTGCAGTTATGGCTTTCCATAGTTTTTCAACCTGGGTTGGCAAAAACTCGGGCTGTGACGTTGCAAAAGAAAGGTATATACTATGCTCAGCGCGTTATGTAAATCAGTCTGGTCCCCATAGATAGTTTAAATGTTGTGAAATTGTTAAGGGAACCCAACTAGGTTCTCGTGCAAGTTGTTAATACGCGTTATCAAAAAATTCACTCTCGCGACTAGAAAGGCAATCAATTTTCCCCAAAAATCTGTGATGTTTTTAAAAAAATGTTTAGCATTTGGGCTTTCTACAAGTAGGTCTACAGTAGCATTCGATCGGTAAGTTTCATAACCCGGATTAAAAACTACATCGGGCACAAAAATAGGATTGCAATGGTGCTTAGGCCCAATTGGCAAGGATACGAACGAAGTGGATTGGCCCTACTCATGGGGCTAGTGAAGACATAGCATCGTATAATCATGGTGTCTCACTCTGTTTAGAAAATCACAGATTTTTTTCGTATTCAAGAAAGAGGGTAAATATCCGTTGTGTTTCTTTCAAACTACATTAGTCATTATCAATTGTGCAGATAGTACAACGATGTAGGGCTGGGGGAGGGGGCTAGGCCTCTAGTACATGTAGGCCTCTAGTACATGTAGGCCTACCCTCACCTTGTCGTACATTAATGTTATTGTTGCTCGATCGCGCTGTCACTGAAGACAAGCACAGCTTGTTATTTTGTGTCACATTCTAATCCTCAAGTATGTGAAAACTAAATGACAAAGAGACCCTATTTGGTTATATTAAAAATTGCACTATCGTTTAACTCGCCAACAGTTTTTCCCCCTGAATAAGTATAAGTTGTAGCCTGCATTTTGATTTTATAACTCAGGATGGCCGATTCAAATCGATGACTCCCAACTCGAAAATAATGTTTTAATAATGATCTTGCAAAAACAAAATTGGTTTAAGTGGTCAGATATTGCATGAGATCGTACCACAGAGCATCTAGAATCCTGTTTCGTAGCATTGCGGGCCCCGGAACCGGCCCATGCCGTTAGGGGTTCGCATTATGCGCTCGTAGGCGCCACAAATTGCATTCACCATTTGCTGCTTTGTAAATGTTCACGCCCCCCCGTTTGGAAAATCCTGGATCCGCCCCTGGATCGCAAGCGCAGAATTTGGCAGTAAGCCGAGCCATGAAATTGGGCCTTGGTGTTTTTGTGTACAGATAACTTTTTGTGAGTTTAGAAATCAGGTGATGAGGTCAATTTTGGAAGTGCATTCCTAAATGGACACTACTTCTGGTCTAGTCTGGTGCCGTCATAACCTGATCTGTTTTGTATGTTGATTTTTTTTCTTCTAAATATAGAACTTGTGTGATGAGGCCAATTTGGGCAGTGCATTCCTAATTGGCCCACTGCTTCTGATATAGTCAGGTACCAATATATCCTGATCGTTTTGTTATTTACAATGTACAGGAGGACTCTGGTGACTCTCTGGATCGACTCAGGAAAAGGAAGAGGGCAAACCATGGGTATGGTACCCGTTCCAGTAGAGAGGTTCTCAGGAAGCAACGAAGGGAGCAAAGAGAAAGAGAACAGAGGGAACAAGATCGAGAGGAGATCAACAGCGAAGATGAGGTAAGAGACACTTGACCTTTGACCAGCCCCGACATTCTTTCTGATTTACAGCAGGCTTGACAATCTGATTTCTGGTTTATTGTCCTCAGAAAGTTAGTAAAAAAAAAGGTTTACAAAGCCTAGACAATATGTCAATTTTGACCCATTCCTCTGAACCCCTTCCCTTTTTATCCCCATTTTACACTCTTTTTATCCCAATTTTACACCCTTTTTATCCCCTTTTTATCCCCATTTTACACCCTTTTTATCCTCTTTATCCCCATTTTATCCCAATTTTACACCCTTTTTATCCCCTTTTGGCACCCTTTTTATCCCCACTTTACACCCATTTTACACCCTTTTAATCCCCATTTTACACCCTTTATATCCCTTTTTCTTGTTTGAAATTTTGTTTACCTTTGTGTTTATTTAAACTTATTTATTATGGATTAGGTTAGGTATTTTATTGTGTAAGTTATCATTTAAATTCACCCATTTTACTTTAAGTTTTCGTTTGCATGTTTTCTTCCTGTAAACATTATTGTTTACACTATAGGCTCTTTGTGGCTTGCATAAGGCACTCTATAAATCCGATATTATTATTGTTATTTTGCAAATGGAAAAGTCGGGGTCCTGATTTCATTCTTGTATCGCAAACTTGTATGATTAATTATTTGGCTGATCCCTGTCTTCTCTTTCCTTCTATTTGTATCCAGGGGGAGGAGACGTTAGTGATGAGTGGGGGAGATACTACAGAAGATGAGGTGGAATGGAACAGCAGTAGTGAAAGTGGAAGGTGAGTGCCAAGGAAGGATCCTACTGGGAAAATAGATCACACCAAGAGATTCTTTATTCATTTTTAACATTTTCCATGAGTTAGAAAACTTTTTTGTAAGAAAGGAGATGTTTCCGTGAGAACAGGAACTTTTCAAGGAGCATAAGAATCTTTCCATGAGAATGGAAGCTTTTCAAAGAATATGGAAACTTTCCAAAGAATGTGAAAGCTTTTCAAAGATTATGGAAACTTTTCAAAGAATGTGAAAGCTTTTCAAAGATTATGGAAACTTTTCGAAGAGTATGGAAACTTTTCAAAGAATATGGAAACTTTCCAAAGAATGTGAAAGCTTTTCAAAGATTATGGAAACTTTTCGAAGAGTATGGAAACTTTTCAAAGATTATGAAAACTTTTCAAAGATTATGGAAACTTTTCAAAGATTATGGAAACTTTTCAAAGATTATGGAAACTTTTCAAAGAGTATGGAAACTTTTCAAAGAGTATGGAAACTTTTCAAAGAGTATGGAAACTTTTCAAAGAGTATGGAAACTTTTCAAAGAGTATGGAAACTTTTCAAAGAGTATGGAAACTTTTCAAAGAGTATGGAAACTTTTCAAAGAGTATGGAAACTTTTCAAAGAGTATGGAAACTTTTCAAAGAGTATGGAAACTTTTCAAAGAGTATGGAAACTTTTCAAAGAGTATGGAAACTTTTCAAAGAGTATGGAAACTTTTCAAGAGAGGGGAATTGTTTTCATAGGTATGGAATGTTTCCTTGAGAATGATAACTTTTCCATAGCTACAGGAACTTTTCTAGAGAGAGAGGGGGGAATTTTTTTCTCGAGTATAAAAACTTTCCATGAGAATAGAACTTGTCAAGCATGCAGGAACTTGTCCATGATTCTGGGATTGTTTTTGTATTGTAACATTTTCTTAAATATCGGAAATATCCGGAATTTTTGTCCATGGGACTGTGAACTTTTTGAGGAGCATTGGATAAATTTGTTTCTTATATTTCTTAAAGTGTCAGAATGATTATTACGTATCTTATAAATATGTGTATGCTATTTTGCATACTTCTTTTTATTGTGGTGTTGCCCTAGTTGGTATTTTTAAAACCCCTTTTATTATGGAGCTGCCCAATTTTTTGTATTGCCTTATCTAATGCAAAAAGATTGGCCTGCAGATCAATGTCAAGAAGACGGAAGTCATGTGCTTTAACATCGACACTGGGGTTGTGAAAATCAACACCATGGACGGCACTACCCTTGCTGTGAGAGAAGACTTCATATACCTGGGCTCCAGCTCAATAGACAAGGACATCCGAGGAAGGAAAGCACAGGCTTGGAAAGCATGCCAAAACCTCAAGAAGATCTGGAGGTCTATGATGTATGATGCCAGACAAACTCAAGCGAGCTCTATTCCATGCATCCGTGGAGTCCATCCTACTCTATGGCTCTGAGGCATGGACCCTTACTACAAAGCAAGAGGCTCGACTTGATGGCTGTTACACTCGCATGCTGAGGATGGCTCTAGACGTGAGTTGGAGAGACAAAGTCAGCAACGGGGTGCTCTATGGCAACCTGCCAAAGATCTCTACAACTATCAGGCTCAGGCGTCTGCGATTGGCTGGACACTGCGTTCGACATCCAGATATAGCTGCAAGCCAACTCATTCTCTGGGAACCCACACATGGTGTAGCCTCTCGAGGTGGGCAGTCACTAACCTACGTGGACCAGTTGCGTCGTGATACTGAGCTAACCTCTGCAGCTGAGATCAGAACAGCTATGGGAGATCGTGATGTGTGGCGTGCTTTTGTTGCAGTCCGACGAGAGTCGACCTGATTGATTGATTATCTAAGAATAAATAAAGTTTTTTTAATTGAATTTGAATGGAATCTTATTTTATTCTCTAATACATTGATTTATTTCAGTGAAACAAGCGAGTACTCTGATTGGACGGCTGACGTTGGCATCAACCTTGAGCCACCCAAGAGGAGCCAGAGGCAGGTAACTAGGAGGAGATTCAACAGCGGTGGCTCTGAGGAAGAGGAGGAATCGTCAAGCCCAAGGAAGACCAACAGAAAGGAATCCAAACCTAGGAAGAAAAAAGTAAGATTAAAATCAAAACAGGTTTGAGCACCTAAAGGGTGTGTACAACATTGGTAAGATTTAAAATATAAATGCTCACAGCTTTGCACATAACTTACATGGTATAAAGATGGTCATGGTGGAAAACGTCCCTTGAAATAGTTTTGCATGAAATGCTATAGTTTTTAGGAAAATTAGTAAAACAAATAGTCTTTATCACTGGTGATAAAATCCGATGTTTGAAAACAGTGAACACATTATAGTGGGGGTTTTAACTGTTTTCTCATGACTCCGATGACTGATTGAGCTTTAACTTTTACAAGTTTGTTATTTAATGTATATGTTGGGTCACATCAAGTGTGGATACAGGTCTTTGGCAATTACCAATGTTGTACACACCCTTTAAACATTATTTATCCCTCGTGTTAACATTTTCCTTCGAGTTGATCAACCATTTTGAAACCTTTCAACTGCACAAGCTATGAATAGTGGCACAACAGTTGCAGAACAAACTCTGTACATGTACTGTGTAGGTGAATTCACCACATGATATTGCAGGCTGGCATTGTCTATCTATCACTCAAAACCATGATATTAAAATAGTCAGACAATAGGAGGGTTGGATGTGTACTGTGTGGTAACTTCACCACACAATAAATTGCAGTCTGGCATAGTTAATTTATCATTCAAAACCCACAGTGGATAATATTGAGGGGTTATGATGGGTCAGGCAATAGTATACATAAAGGAACCCGACTATTTCCATTTCCAATTTGGTTTAGTTTACATTGACTTGTAGTATGAGGAAAGAAATCTGGGCCCAATACCATAAAGCTTTTTTATAAATCTGCTTAGCACAGAAAAATCTTGCTTAGCAGAAACAGGTTACCAGCCAAAGTACTATGTCATGTGCATTGTTTGTAACTGGTTCCCCGCTAATGTTTGCTTAGCAGAAAAACTTCCTAAGCATCATTTTCTGCTTGACAGCTTTAAAAAAGTAGTTGCTTCACTCTTTGATTCCTCTGGTTTAAAATCATCCTTTCTATCCTCAGCCCCCAGCGACCGTCATCGAGGACCAGGAACTGATAAAAGAACTCCCCGAAGAGATGAAACCCCCTCGGTGGGTGACAGACTCCACCCCCCGTCGCTGCCCTTACATCCCTCAGATGGGGGATGAGGTTGTCTACCTGCGCCAGGGCCATGAGTGCTACTACGAGGCTGTGAAGAGGATGAAACTCTACAAAATGGACTTGAAGAAACAACCGTGGTACAAGAGGAAATTAAGGGTGAGTCAGAGGTCACATACCCTTCCGATTTCAGGAATTTTTTAAAATATCCTTGAGCCTTTTTAATTTTTTTGAAAGAAGTAAAGCAGTAAAGGGAAAGAAATAGTCTACATTGTGTTCAAACCTGTAATTTTCTATATCTGGTGGTACACAGATTCAGTAAACCTTCTGAATTTTAACATCTGGGAGGTTCCATGTCAGTATTTTAATAGGGGAAACTGAGGCCCGCAGGCCATTTCCAAATTTGTTTCCACATTTTGTCAAATCTTATCCCCTATGTTTTAATTTCATTAGGGATTATTAATTGTGATGTTTGTTTGTTTGATTTTGTTTTTTTCAGGACCAAGAGTTGGTGAAGGTTGTTGGTATAAAGTACCAGATTGGACCTCCGACGCTTTGTGGACTGAAACTAGCCTTCATAGATGGAGAAACTCGCAAGCAGACTGGGTCTCACTTCTCTATCAAGTAAGTCTTCTGTTTGCTTTGCTGGGATACAAGTTTTTGGGACAATGAAAACATAAGATTGATTGGTACGTGTTAATATTAATAAACAGTTTTTTAGATATGCTAACTTTCATATAAATCAGGGCGCTTCTAGCTGGCAAATATAGACAGGTAGAAACCAGGCATGTTATTTTTAATGATTTTTTTAGGTGTAAGCCCAAGTTTACCACTTGCTTCATTGTGCATTCCCTCTAACAAATGAATGTCCTTACCCTTGAATTTCTTTGCTTTTTACTCGATTATTTAAACATTTGCCTTCCATCCAACCGTCTTAGGCATTTTTATGGTCGCAAGAGTTTCAGATGGAGTGGTTATTTTTGTGCAGTTTGTGCAGTTAGTGTTTATGTTTATGGGCCTTGTTTGTATTATAGAATGTAATATGTATGTACTTGTAACAAAATTGTCTTTTATGTAGGATTAATAAGTTTTGATAGAGTTGAGGTGCGCAACAATTTTTGATGTTATATTTTTTAACATTTTAAACATTGGCTGAATAAATTGTTATGTTATCTTATCTTATCTCATACGTGTATGTATTAAAAAGATGTGGCTTTCATAAAATACCAGCAATAACAATTTATAAAAACATTTTCTCCACCATAATGCCAGGTACCATGACATGTCAGATGTCATTGATTTCTTGGTATTACGCCAACATTACGACAACTCAATCGCTCAGAACTGGAAAGCTGGGGACCGGTTTCGAGCCATGATAGACGATGCATGGTGGCTGGGTACCATCATAAACCAAGAGCCATACCAAGAAGAGTATCCGGATAGCTTCTTTCAGTGTTATAACGTTGCGTAAGTTTTTTCCGTTTTTTGTGGTTTTTGGCTTTGGTTGGGCCTTGTGAAATTCAGATTTAGTCTTGGTTATAAGTTGATTGTAGTGATAGCTCTGATCGTTAAGTAGTTGTCTGTGAACCATCAGTTTGGAAGATTTCCACCTGCGTTCGCACTTTCGAAGTTGTCTCTTTGCTTTTCATTGTACCAGAAAGCATGAAGGCAAGATGAAATGGTGCGAGAGATTTGAGGGGCATGTTTATTCAGAAGATCACTTCAGAAGATAGATGAACTATGTCAGCCAGATATATATATTTATTTATTTATTTCGGTTTAAAAACACAAAACATGGTCGGTAGTATCACAAGGTAATACTAAAAATGACATGCTTACAAAACCAAACATTAAGTATCACAAAGACAATAAAAAATCAAAAACACAGTAAGCCAGGTATAAGAAATGACCCATAATTACTATGATGAAAAATCGACTATATAGAAAAATAGAAAGTTATCACAGAGAAAAAGAAAAACAAGATACACAAGACGTAAAAGGTTTAAAAGACATACATTAATAAAAACACGGAAAGCTAGATTAGATAAAGATTGAAAAAAATTTTTTTTTTGAGGAGATACAAGATACATAATCTGGTAACAAGAATTTAAAAAACCCCAAATAATATAATAATATCAACCCTCCTACTGTCTGACCATTCAATATCATCCACTGTGGTTTTGATTTATAGATAAACTATGCCAGCCTGCTATATGATATTATGTGGTGACTGCATCTACACAGTACACAGCCAACCCTCCTACTGTCTGACCATTTAATAATATCCACTGTGCTTTTGAGTGATAGATAAACTATTAAACTATGCCAGGTTGCAATATGATATCATGTTGTTAGTGTATATACACAGTGCACACTTGTACAAGTTAGTTCTGTGCACAGTTAGGCCACCGTGTAGTTGATTTGTTTCAAACTGTTTGTAAATTAATTTACCAAGACTAGCAGGCCTGTGGCTGTTTATAAAATTATAAACTCTAACCCAGTTACTGCTCGCCATAGTTCTGATATGACCAGCGCACACACATGTGTGGTAACTAGGTTAGAGTTCATAATTCCATGCACATCCACAGGATCACATTCCCCCTCAAATACAACTAATTTATGTCTGAAATTCCAACTGAAATTGTGATGATTGTTTTTTCTTTTTCAGATGGGACAACAGTGAGGCGGAGAAAATGAGTCCTTGGGATTTAGAACCAGTCGATGAAGACCGTAAGTTCAAAACAAAACCAGTTCATAATGGTAACTTAATGCTTACATGTACCTCTCACAAAGTAAGAGTAGAATTGCATGTCTTTTTCTGTTTGTTGTTGTTGATATATATATATATATATATATATATTATTTTTTTTGGGGGGGGGGTCACAGTTAGGACGGAATGAGATTAGATTAATTAAATTGTAATTATTTTTATTGCTTTTCTGAGAACATATTCTGATAATTATTTTCTTTGACCCGTTCTAGAACTACCTGATGAGACAGGTGGCAGCGTACCCGTCAGTCCAGACGAATGCATGCGCTCCCTCTACACCCCTGAAGACGCCGAATGGGGCGACAGGAATCACGTTGTGGAGTGTGAACGCATCATCACCTGCATCAATCAGCTGATGGGGCTGAGCATAGCGACGCCTTTCAACGCCACTGTGGATCTCGGCGTCTTTCCAATCTACGCGCAGGTTGTCGCGTACCCAACCGATCTGAATAAGATTAAGACGAGACTGGAGTTTCGCTTCTACCGTCGGTTGTCGGCCCTGATGTGGGAGATAAGACTCATTGAGCAGAATGCTGTACTCTTCAACGAGAAGGACAGTAAGATTGTCAAGTGTGCTGAGATCATCACCAAAATACTTCTGGAGATTATTAGGTGAGGTTCAGGGACCCTATCACTAATAATAAATCTTTCTTGTGAAGCACATTCCATAATGACTAGACCCAAATGCGCTGTGTAGGCATGAAACTTACTTATGAGCATAAACAATTCTTAAACTGAAAAAGGCATAAAAAAAAAAGCTTCTTGCAGCCTCTGTGATCTCTAAAGTGCCATTATGATGTCCTCTCATTTGCAAATTTTCTGTATGTCTCAAAGAGAAATATATTTATGTTCCTGTTTTATTGTTAATTTTGAAAATTTTATGTGAACATTTTCTTTTTAGGTCTTGAAATGTATTCCAAGTTTCTGTTTTATTGTAACATTTATAAACATTTTGTTATTTGCAAATTTTCTTTGATAGAGATGCAATACTCTTACGAATTAAGCTTTGATTGGTTGTTTTTGCCAGGAATTCCAAGTGCACAGATGCAATGGTCGTCTACAACAAACAGACAGTGGCGATTGAAGAAATTGTAAAGAATGAAGATAGCTCCTCAAGCGAAGATGAAGACCAACCGACAACGAGTAGAAAGCGAACATCGGTAAGTTTTGGTTAGAATAAAAAAGTTCAATTTCAAATACTCCTGAAATACAGATAATTAAATGCTTTAACACCAATGGTATTGAGTTATTGTTTATAAACCTGTATGATAATTTGAGTATTTGCCTTTACTTTCTTCAGGAGTTTGGTTCACCTCCTGCTAAGCGGATTCGAAGCCTCGCTTGCTACGACACAAAAGCTTGGATCAATCAATGTAAAGAACTCACTCAGATGCTGTGGAACTGCCAAGACTCTGAGCCCTTCAGTTACTCAGTGGATGAAATGCTTTATCCGGTTAGTAATTGGGGTTTTCGGCTATCCGCCGAAACCACCTTTGTTTCCGTCAAGATTTTTTACATTTTGTTCTTTTACTTCTTTCCGAAAATTCTCCATATCATTTACACGTGAAATTTGTGATCAATTGATCTCAGGAACTACAGTCTTAAAAGACACAAACAATACATCAAATGAAAGCATGTTCTCTAACTTAGATCCATCAGCAGGTTTTATTTAATTAATTGATATTAAATTGAAAAGTTGCATCCCCTGAAAGGCAGGGTACACTTTTGGTAATGGTCAAAGACCAGTATCCTCACTTGGTGTATCCCAATTATGCATAAAATAACAAACCTGTGAAAATTTCTAGTGGTCTAGTGGTAAGACGTCTGCTCTAGAATGGCAAAGGTTGTAGGTTCAAATCCCGCCTGAGTTATATAATAATAATAGTAATACAAGATATTTATATATCGCATAATGCAGGAGCCTCTATGCGCAACACAAAACAAAAACAATGAAATGAATATAAAATCAAGTTAAACAAATAAAGATTCAAAAAAATGAGTTTTTAAAAGTCCCTTGAAAATCTGAAGAGAGCCAGCTTGGCGAATATGAAGAGGTAAGTCATTCCATAATGAAGGTGCAATGAAGTTGAAGGCTCTTTGACCATAGAATTTAGTGGAAAAAGTAGTTTGCGTCAGTAGGGATTGGCCAGCAGATCGAACAGGACGAACAGGAATATATTTACGGAGAAGATCAGATATATAGTTAGGAGATAGGCCATGAAGAGCTTTGAAAGTGAGAAGATTTTTAAACTTATATAGGATATGCAGTTTGATCGGGAGCCAGTGGAGTTCTTGTAAGATGGGAGTAATATGTTGGGAACGAAGTGTGCATGAGACGAGGCGAGCAGCGGTGTTTTGAACTTGTTGAATTTTAGAATATGCCTGTGGATTTTTTGCAGAGGATTTTGAAAAGTGCTGAGTATACAGTGCTTTACACACATACATGACATAGGGTATGGGTAAAAACAAAAAATATTCTTTATCACCATTGCAAATTTAACATCTATTAAAGTAAGGTCCCTGGTCGTAAAATTCCTCTCCCCAAAACAAAATAATCTTATACAATAAATGAAAGTGAACTGAAAGTCTCTGACAAAAATTAACTGTTATTTATAACAACCAAGTTTGATGAAGTTTTGTATTGGTTTGTTGTGTGGTGTGTGTAGAAGTTATGAGGATTGGATTGAGTTTACTATTTCAAAAATTAATGGTGTTTTATGATTTTATTGAGAAGGACGGGAATAGAGGAAAAGGTTACAAGATTATGCAGATTTAGGCAGATGAAGTAAAACTATTTTAAATACCCAATGCATTGGTTTATGTGTGTTTTATGACCTTTTTCAACCTTTCTGAGAATCCAGAATGTGTCTGCAGACATCTGATCCTAGCATCTTGTACTGCCCACTCCATTTCCCACCAAATGGCGCCCAGAGCCTGAAAGAAGTTGATAATACAACACTCGCTCTTAGTTCTGACCGTTGTGTTTTGGTTTCACTCGAAAGAAAAATAATTCAATTCAATTCAATTCAACTCATCTTGGTTTATTGTACAATTAACAAAAAAAATACAAGTGGATTATAGTACGAAGTTTACAAAGATAAAAGATTACAGTACAAATGTCAGATTAAGAAGGCATAGAATTATATAAAAGCAAACACAGGAATGTGTTTGAGGTACTGTTAAAAAAGATCCAATAGAAATGGAATACTTATGGGTCTTTTTTTTTTTTTTCTTTCCCCTTGTAGGATTATCGTACCATCATAGACACCCCTATGGACTTGAACACAGTACGGGAGCAACTGGAAGGAATGATCTACCAAGACCCCATGGAATTCTGTAAAGACGTACGCCTCGTCTTCACCAACTCCAAAAGTTACACCCCCAACAAAAAATCTAAGGTAAATGTCTTCACTGTATGCTTTTGTGTAATATTTCTTATGAAATTGAACATTTCAAAAATTGATGTAAGAGTTGACACTTTACTTTACTGTTATAGTTTGTCATGGCCAAGTGATCTAGCCCGTTGAACTCGCGCTCTGGTGGGCATTCATCGGAGTGTGGGTTCGAATCCCGGTCGTGACACTTGTGATCTTGGGCAAGACACTTACCTATAATTGCTTCTCATCACCCATGAATTAATGGGCACCTGCGAGGGTAGAGATTGTTGGTGTGAATAATTAGCAACCTGTGTGCCCATTTGGCTGCTGGTGATGCATACTCCACAGGAGTTGAGATGGTTATAGCAGTGTATAGGATGTAATACATGTATAATTCTCCGGGGAGGGGAGTGTGGCTCTAGTGTTGGGACTTGTTTGGGGTTTGCTATCCTTATCCCCCACTGTCGGCAGCTTCGGGGAGCCGTCTCTTTTCTTGCTCTGTTTAACATGGCTGGCCTGCCACTGGGGAGTTTAGTTTATTTTTATATTTTTTTTTTTAATCCACCCTTTTATAGCCTGCTTTAGCCCATTCACTTGTGCAATATTTTAAATCGTTTTTATTTATTAACAAGTTTATTTATTTATTTATTTATATATATACTTCTTTATTTGTTTATCTTTACTTTTACTGTTATTTTACATATTTATTTTCGTTTTATAAATTAGTTATTTATTATTTATTATTGGTTTTGTATAATTATCTGCTTTTATTTTTGCGTGTACTATATTATATGTTTAAATCTATATTTATTTCATTGTGTACCCCAGATGTGGGGCAACAGATCTACGGATCATAGTATGTATTTGCTTTTGTTGTCCCTTGCCCATCTCGGGGTATATTGTCTTGTATTTTGTTTTGTAGTGTTATGGCAAATAAAATAATAATAATAATAATAATAATAATAATAATGAACTGGGCCTTGGGAGCCTACTTGTCTTGAAAAACGCATTATAATTTTTTATATATTATTATTCAAGTGAGGTTTGCGGAGACACCATGTAATAAATTCCTCATGAGCGGTTGTGGTTCTGAGAATAACCGGTGGTTTAACAACTCCAGGGATCGATTTCACAAAGCACTAAGATTCATCTTAACATTAGTTGTCAGTATAACCATAGTGATTTGTATTGTGACATCACATTTTGCTAAGCAATTAGGATTGATTCGCAGTTAAGATCAATCCTAGCTCTTTGTGAAATCGAGCCTAGGCATGATATTCTTCCTACTTTAGTCTGAATTCTGATTTTTTTCGGGCCTTTGGAAAAATCAGACAAATTATGATTAATTCACCTGAAATGTCCATTAAAGCCTACACCATGTGTACATAAAGGTCAGCCCTT
The DNA here is from genome assembly GCA_037783415.1 of Leptasterias polaris. Classification (NCBI taxonomy): domain Eukaryota; kingdom Metazoa; phylum Echinodermata; class Asteroidea; order Forcipulatida; family Asteriidae; genus Leptasterias; species Leptasterias polaris. The sequence continues at coordinate 638,017 of JAZGTN010000130.1, forward strand.
GTGCTTGATAAAATACTCCTACTTTTTTTCCAAAGACCAGATATCATGCCTGCAACGTTTCAATCAGTATGCTTTGATTGTCTTCAGCAGAAGACTATCAGAGCATACTGACCGAAACTTCTAGCTGTCAAATCACTGGTTCTTCTCAGAACCACCACAGCTCATAAGGGATTTATTACATGGTGTCGTGGCCGAGCGGATAAGAGCACCGGATCCAAGCTCTGGTGTTTCTGATCAGCAGAGTGTGGGTTCGAGTCCCAGTCGTGACACTTGTGTCCTTGCGCGAGACACTTAACTATAATTGCTTCTCATCACCCAGGCAAGGGCGTCGATCGCTACTGAAAAGTAGGGGGGACGGGCGAGCAAGTCTTCAAAATACATAATTACATTATTTGCACCCCCCATTACTTTTACATTTAATTCTGTGTTACACTTGTTCCCTATTTTTGTTTGACCAGGAGGCGAGTTACAGGGGGTGATATTTAACAATAACATCACCCGAAATGGTGTTTGGGCCTGGGTTTTCCTTATGTAAAACCGAGATTCTACCAAATACAAACATGCTTCGGGAGTCCGGCGTTTATCGTGTGTCAGCTTGAAGTTCTTCGAAAAAACAAAATACTGCTTCTTCGACAAATCTTGTCATGACCCAAACTGCTCATATTAATAATGGATTTTACTACATTTTTTGCGTTGTGCGATTGTAACAATTTGAACAAAGATATTGACAAAATAGGGAGACCGCCAACATAGGGCTAGATAGCTCAGTTGGTAGAGCGCCGGCACGTTAAACCGGAGGTCGTTGGTTCAAATCCCGCTCTAGTCAATTTTTCTTTGTTCAACCCAAAATCAATTTGAAACACATTTGCACATGGGCGCACACACAGACAGACTTCCTTTGTGGAGGGATCGTGTACCGTACATTATAGCATACACAAATGACGCATAACTTGAATGCTAACAAGATGTAAGCGGGATTTTGGCGTTCATGTCTTGGACGAAACTTGTCGTCTATTGTCTGTATTATAGAAACGGAAATAGGCCAAAAATACCATTCTGCGCGTGGTCCATCAGAACAAAAGATGAAAATGAAGAAAACATTTCACCGTTTGTTCGCTATTCTTTTATTTGAAAAAAAATTGTAATGAAATATTAAATCTAGAAAATGGTGTATATTTTTTCATATTTTGTTGAATATTTCTAATGAACAGTCAATCAAAAAGTGGGGGGGACATCTGATATGCTGTCCCCCCCAGTCTAAAAAGTGGGGGGGACATGTCCCCCCCGTCCCCCACCCATCGACGCCCTTGCACCCAGGGCTAAATGGGTACCTGTGAGGGCAGTGATGGTTCTTGTGATTGATTTAGCTTGATGCGCTACATATTTGGCAGCACAGGCTGTATGCTCCCAAGGGAGCTGAGATGGTTTAAGGAATGAAATAAAAATGGCCCAGTGACCAGGGGTAATAATGTTGAAGCGCCATGAGCGTCACTGAGTGACGGATCTGAGCGCTATATAAGAAGCCACTATTATTATGGTGTCTCCGCAAACCTCACTTTGATTATATCTTAACCAAGCAAAGTTTCAAATCCTACTTCTATAATTTATTACCCCTAAATAAGTTTAGAAAATAATTAAATTTTTGTAAAAACATTTCCTCTGTCTGTTTTAAGTTTATCTCCCAAATTTAATTAATCAAATTTTCATTATCTACGTTTACGGACTGTTTGTCTTTTCTAGTGTGCATTTCTGTATATTTTTGTCTCAGATTGTCTCGAGTTTTAATATTGTAATTTTCAATATAGATAGTTCCCAGTAGACGCCATCTTTACGGGCAAATTGCATTTTGGCATGCAGGCGCGTCAAGCGCTCTAATTATTAACGCAGCCGCGTTGTTCACTGACCAATCGTGCAGTGAGTTTTGTGAAATGTGCGCGTGCTGCACGCCGTTCTCACGCGAAACGCATGACTGTGTGTTCCAAACTGCCCGTAAAGATGGCCGATTTACGTCATACTGCAACCTATCTATTGTAAATTTCATGTCATTCAGCCTTTGGCTGCAATGTGATTTTAGCAATAAACCAATTAATAATAATAAGTGACCTTACCCTTTCATTCTTTATAACCCTTCAGATCTATTCCATGACATTACGTTTATCAGCACTCTTCGAGGAGCAATTCCGACCAATTGCAAGCGACTACAAATCAGCCCTCAAGAATGAGAAGCAAGTCCGGTCAGGACTCAAGAGGTAAACCGTACAAAAATATAAAAACTTGTACATACTTGTACACACACTGCTCCAAAACGCTGGGAAAATTAGCTTCCTAGTCGGTCACTCTGTGTTCTGACAAAGTCAGTTTAAGCAGTGGTGGTTTTGGGTACATTCTCTACAAGTGAACTTAACTTGTTAAATTGCTTTGTATTTGTTGCAGAACATATTTTCCCCACTCATAAATTTATGCATGCTGTTATTGTTTGCTGTCATTGTAAACTTGCATCCCTTCATTAAATTTTGTCTCGGTCTTGTAAACAAAAAACGAATGTGGACAAAATAATAACAATAGTAGTGCTATGTTGAACTGATTTGACATTTTATCTAACGGTGTAAGTAACCAGATATTTTTTATTTTTGGGACAATTTATTGAACCACTCATTTGTGCATTTTTTGATCTCATTTGGGGGGCAACATGATGGGGGTTGGGGGAAAGGGTTCTGAGCTGAGTGGCTCTTGCCCTATTCTGGTTATGCCACTGCTCTTATCCAAAACGTGTTTATGTACAAGTATTTTACGTTTTCATTTGTATGTTTTCATTACTTGATTGTATATGTTTGTATACTCCGAATTGTTTTTGTTTTCGTAAACAAATCTTTACGTGTGTCTTGGTACTTGCAATGATGCCTTTAATTGTTTTTCAGTTTTCAGAGAATGAATATTAATTGTGACTTTTTACTCTTGTGTTTACATTTCCTTTCCAGTTAATATATCTTTTGTATTGAAAGCTTTCCAGATTGCATTTCACTTGTTTTTATGGGCACACCTTAGGGAGGCTTCAGTTTTGTTTTGCTTGTTGTTTTCTTGTCTGTGATTAGCTTTATTACCTATTTTTTGTATATTTTTGCGTATTTATAATACTTTTGATCCCACCCTGTCACTATTGTTACACTGCTGTTGGGCGCTAATAATGAAGAAAAATAAATAAATAGATGAAATTAGAAAAAAAATTGCTGGGTAAATATTATATAATTAATTTTGTACTGAACGAAGAAAAAATTACTAGAGCGGGACTTGAGCCTGTGACCTCCGGATTAACGTGCCGGCACTATCAACTTAGCTATCTAGCCCTAATGTTGTTGGTCTCGCTATTTTGTAAATATCTTCGTAGATTTAAAAAACATTTCAAGAAGATGGCAATCAGTTTCCTCAATTACACTCTCGAGTCCATTAGGGGTAGATCTAGCTCAGCACGTTAATCTGGAGGTCTCGGGTTCAAGGCCCGCTTTAGTAAATTTGTCTTTGTTCAACCCAAAATTAAAATAAAACTTGTTTAGGATTATTTGCCCGGAAAGTTAAGTGGTCACTGATCTTGTTCATTGCTGGCTTGAATTTTTATTTTTATTTTGCATTTATTTCATAAGTTATGAATAGCTTACTTTATTTAATATTTCCAAAAGTGTTTGAAAATAATCCCAGAAACAATCTATTCTCTTGAGTGGAGTTCAAATAATGAGTTCCTTTTGGAAATTACAGAAACAAAAGCTCAAGTTCGTACAGTAAATCACGCCGTGCATCCACCGAAGCCTCATCCTCTCACAGCGAAGACGAGGATACAGCGGGACCTCCTCGGGCGGGGCCATCCAGGGCAGGGCCATCTAGAACAGGGTCATCTAGAACAGGGTCATCTAGAGCGGGGCCATCCAGGGAGAATTCCACCAGCGTCCTCAGACCTAGTACTTCTAGACAATTAAATGCCAAAGACAATCAGACCAGTACCAGACTAAGTGCCAAGAACATTCCATCCAAGAGTAAAAACTCAGGTCAGTATAATAGAAAGGAGGGAAATAAGGAGATAAAATCATTGGGCAGGTCGTGGCCGAGCGGTCTAGTTCACCGGACCCAAGCTCTGGTGTTGTTAGCTGCAGAGTGTGGGTTCGAATCCCGGTCATGACACTTGTACCCTTGAGCAAAGCACTTAACCATAATTGCTTTGTAAACAAATTGGGAAGGTAGTGCATTCTGCTCTACCAGCGAGGCTCCTAGTGGATGATACCCATGCCTACATCCTTATGGACTGTGAAGGGGGTAACCCTGTTTCAGCCCCCAGGAGAAGGTGGCAACGTGCCCCTGGTGACAGTTGATTTGGGTCAATGGCCCTAATCAATGGCCCTAAAGTGTAGCCCTCACCTTAAAGTGGCCGTCCGTGGACTTGTGATCTCTCATACAAAAAAAAAAAATAATTAAAGTTCACCAGAGGGCTCAAAATTTACATTTAACCCACAGGCCAGAGGCCAGAGGCCAGTGTTTTCTTTTTGTACGGGCCAGTAAACTCACGACTGGACTGGCAGTCTTGCGTTTTTGGATAGAATAATTATACCTCACTGTGTGTTATAACTTTAATGTGAAACAAAGTGATGATCAAATGATATATAAATATTTTTCCATATGCTATGTTTTTCAACTTATACTTGCCCATCGGACAAATGTGGTAAATCTGCTCTTCGTTCTTGTTGAAATGAAAACAGTATGTTAAACTGTGGAGATAGTTTGTTTTCTCACTTTGATTCTGGTCTCGTTAAATATATCTGGTCCAGTAAAACCTTTTGAGCTACAAGCCCTGTGGTCTTGTGGATTCTTCCACCAAATACAAGCCCTGAATCATCTTTCTTGTTCATGTCATGCAACCCTTAAGCTAATTTGCTCTTTCGTTCTCTCTCTTCAGTTAAATAGAAAATATAAAAATAAAATTGCAAAGTTTTGTGAACCTTTCAGCTTCCTTTTTATTTCTAACGGACTGTGCATGTATTTGAACTTCCGGAACCTTGTTGGTCTCAACCAGTTTTACGTGCGCATGATTCTGTTTTACCAAATACTTTAGCTTGACGTAGTTCATGGCTATAAAATTTATATCACATTATTGGAAAGATAAAATCTAACCATAAAATATATGAAAGTAAACAATTTGTTACAAATCCACAAAGAGACCCGAGAATAAGATTTGACGTCCGTTTCCCGTTAATTGTTAACAATTAAGAATTCTGCCCAACTGAGTTTATGTTATCATAATAATTATGATAATTATTATCACACAAATTTGGGATTGATGGCAAATAGGGTTTTTGAAAAAGACACTTCCTCGTTCCAATTTTTTTTCTTTCTCAATATTTGTAATTTCTAACAAATTGTTTGTAATATATAAAAGTTGAATACATTCAAATTGCAATGGGTATTTTTTTTTTTGCAAAAAATGTGTATTCAGTTATATAGGTTTAAAAGGAAGATCTGACTTCATTGAAAAAATGTCGTCTGCGTTCAAGTTATTTTCTTGGTTTTGTTTATATTCGCGAGACTTGCACAGTCTATTACAAAGTGTGCGCCTGATCAGCACTAGTCACAGTCATGATGCAGGTAAATTTGACATTCCAGCATGCCATGGCCGATTAGTGGCAGTGGCTTACGGCCGAGCATTCGGCCAAATCACGGTGATCATAAACCACATTTTCTCAAATGAGAAAAACAAATAAAAATCCCACTGCATTTTATGAGAACTTTACTGTCTTTTCTTGATTTATTCACGGTTTTATTTTGATGACATTTTTTGTATTTTTGGCGATATTATCAAAATAATTTGTTTTGAACAAAAACAATTATTTAATTTTTTTTTAAATCCTGGAGTAAAGCCTTAAAAGCAGAAAAAACACTTCTGTCAAAACAAATGATTGGCAATTCATCTTTCAGATGAATTTGTTACAGATTTGTTTGCCTTGGGTTCTTGTCATCGCAAACTAGTATAAGAGACAATTTGGTTCACAAAGCCATCCTGTCCTATAAATTCATTGCAGGGAAATCAACGATATTTTCAAAAACCGTTGCAGAGAGAGTGAAGAGGCAAACGAAATCCAGTAGTAAAAGGAAAGTTGACTCTGGAGAAGGAAGCGACGACCAAGACGAGAACAGTGAAGAGGAGGAGGAGGAAGAAGAAGAAGAAGAAGAAGAAGAAGATGAGGAAACAACAGATGTGGAGCAAGAGAAGAAAGAGGAAGAGGAAGATGATGAAGAAAATGAAGAAGAAGAAGAAGAAGAAGAAGAAGAAGAAGAAGAAATTAAACCGTTGAGACCAAAAAGAAATGGGCTGAGAAGAAACATCGCCACAAGAAATTCAGGTAAATCAATATCAAAGGAATTCAACCATTAGAGTCCATTAGTTTTCTTTAGACACACCACCCCATACACACTTAAAATCAGGTTTTTGTTCTTATATTATATTAGGCTTAATTTGATTTTGGCATTCAAAATAAGCAGTGGTGAGTTTGGGGTCTTCAAATGCTAATTTCTCAACTTCGACAGTATTGGGTTAGAAATATTTTTTTGAAGAGGGATTGGTACTGGTATGATCATTGTAATCGGTTAGCTATCGGATTGAATCCAAACAAGTTGACTTTTGATAGCTACCAATCTTCAGTCATTCATTTTAAGAAATACGAGAAGAGCTGTCAACTGCTCTTTTTTTAGGAGTGGTATTTTGTTGCACTCCTCAGACAAGGTTCAAGAGATTGTACTCACACTCCTTACTTAGGGGCTCAAAGGTCAAATTCAGTTTTAGCCGCGTCCTTCGCAATTCAGCTTGTAAGCTGTAAGCTAAGGTTTATTAAGCCTTTCAAATTATTATAGCTTTTATTGTATATTTGGTTTGCGGTAACACTATGTGTATATCTACTTGCTAGGTAGATTTTGTTCTTTGAGATCTTTTCTTGCTATTTATTCTACTGCCGGGGAGTAGATTAAATAGCAAGACAAGTTCTCAAAGAAAAAAATCTACCTAGCAAGTAGATATACACATGGTGTTACTGTAAACCAAATATACATTGATACCTCACCATGCAATGCCTTAAATCCCGTATAGCTATTATTGTTATATTTTTAAAGTATGAATGTGAATTTGACTCCGCAGCTTCCAAATTGAGCAACGGTCATATGAAGCGATACTCCACAAGAAATCAACCAGTTGTAAGCGATAACGATGATGACGATGGTGGGAATGAGGAAGAAGAAGGTTCCGGCAGTGAAGACGGCAGCGAGAAGAACTCCGATTCCAGCAACGACTCGTCCTCGGCAACCGAAGACATCTCAAACTCGGACAATAGCTCCGATGAGAAATCCAGAGACAGTGACACGGACAATTACATGTTGGATGATGACCGTAATCACCGCACTCTGTCTGACCGGTCAAGAGGAAGGTCAACGTCCAAGCGGAAGAGTAGGAGGAGTACTTCAAGTCCGGAGACGACTAAGACGACTCAGCGGTCAAACCGAGTGACCACAAGAATGAGAGGACGATTAAACTCTAGTGATATTGAATCGGACACTGTCGCGGTGAGCTCGAGCCGCAAACCTAAGACTCGTAACCAGGGTAAGCAGACTGTGATCTATCGGGACCTGGACGAGGAGAGTGAGAATCAGTCGTATGACAGCGAGGTCTCAGACGGTGCAGAGGAGGATGTCGTAACGACGGTCTCAAGCCGAGGGAGAGTCCGACGGTTGACTCAACGAGCAAGATTAAGCATTATGGGAGAATAGATCTGCGATCCTGACCAAAACGGAACACTTGAATAAACTTACTCTCCCCTTCCCTTCTTCCCTCCCAAACAGTGATATCTATATATCATGCTGGAACGCATACTGCAATGAGATCCAATGTTGACTGGGGGCGGGAAAGGGATTTGGGGTACAGCAAGATTCTGGTTGGGATTGTAGGTTATATTTTGGCATGTGGGTTCATATTTCAAATATGCGTCCATGTAAAGGCTATTTTTGGTGAAGAAATGTTTTTGCACTGACTTGTCCATTCAAAGCAAATGCAAATCAATGCCGACACATTGAGATGTTTTTACTTGAGTACTTTTCCAAACAATTACGATGTCGGGTTTTCACTCTAAATTTTAAAGTCAGTTCCCTTTTGGTGCCAACATATTTTTTCTTTTCTTTTCTAGTTTCATTCCATAAAGTTGTTTGTTTTTTTCATAAATTCTTCTGGATACTGTCGGTTTTCTACGAAGCAGTTTTCCCATTTCATTTTTTACAGTTAGGATTTGTGGGTGTTGCAGTTGCTGGAAATGTCAGTGGGTATGATCTTACTTTTGATAATTAGATACTTTCAAATTTTGTCTCGGTGAAAAGAAGATGAAAACACGGAATAAAGCTGAATAAATCCCCGGAAATAGAAAACAAGATTCTCCCTGATGTCAGGATTGTCTTAAAGGGAATGTAATCACTCTTAAAATGATGGGCAGTAAAAACTTAATTGGTTAGAAGTACAGCAGCTTTCGATAGTAAAATGCATTTGAGATTTCACTTCGGAGTAATGTGGTTACGGACAAATAGATCAGTTTTTATCCCCCAAAATTTGAATCTCAGAAGCGTTACAGATACGTTTCTCATATTGTGTATTCCATTTACGGATTATTCTTCCTGCGTGGAAACAATCCTTCGAATTTTCGGCGAAATATCAAAAACGCTACCACCTTTTGAAATGAAATTGTGTTCGTTGCGTTAAATTAAACAGAAGATAAAAATAAGATGACCACACCTTGATTGAAGTCTGCAATGCAAGTTTGTCTCGCCAATTTATTGGATGTGTGAATGTTAGATCCATAGTTGGGGACCAGTACACTGTGGGCCAAGTTCACCGTGTATTTTGAGAGGGGCTCTTAAGGTCAAGTTCAGAATGTGATCCACACATTTCTCCATAGACAGAGTCCTTTTTGAAAATGTTGGGAAAACAAGTTTAAGTCTCTACCTCGTATTAAAAAGGCAATTTTTGTCAAAATCCAAAAATGTTCGCCGATGACGTCACAATTCAAATATAAAATGGTCTGTACATTTCTGTACGCTGAATGTTTAGTTCATTCATGAATTTTGATGATAGTCAATCAAAACGGCGTTGCGTTTGACCTTTTCGACGGCGCAAACAATTCTCTTTGAAATGTACAGACCCGTTTGTTTTGATGCCCAATCACGTCATGTTTAAAATTTCGCTCTGAAAGAGTATCAGATAAAATGGCATTCTATGCAATTTAACGTGAGGTTGGAGACTTGTATTCCCCCCCATTTTCACGAGGACTCTCTAGTGAAAGAGTGCATCACCAAACTCAATTCAACCTTTGAGTCCCTCTTTCATTGAGACAAATGGAACAAGTTTGTTGGTCTTCGAGGGCAGATCCCCCAAAATATATAAAGCAACCAGAAACAAAATGTTTCCTTTGTGCTTGTCACACCATCAGAGGAGTTCATTTCCTCCATCAAAGTCACATATCCTGTTTAAAAATAACAACAACCATCAGTTTCTCTTGTTTAATAAAGGGCCCTGATATTATTCTGCCAGCTCTTAGTTTTGTTAGTTCGTCTAAAATATACAACTTTCACTCTGTATTGAAAATTGAGCATCCCGTTTCCTCAAATTATAGATCCTGAAACTTGTACATGTGTTTTTTGTGTTTGTATCTTTGTTCATAATTTGGCCAATAAATCAGCATAAGGATGAAAATCACCAACTATGACCATACCCTTAAAAATAACAATTACAACTTTCAATTCCCCTTGCTTAGTAAAGGGCCCAGATATTTTTGCGCCAATTCTCAGTTTTGTTAGTTTTGCTTAAATAGACAACTTTCACTTCCGTATTAAAAATTAAATATTCCGTTTCCTCATATTAAAGGGTGTGTACCACATTGGTATATTTGTCGAAGACCAATATCCACACTTGATGTGACCCAACATATACATTAAATAACAAACTTGTAAAAGTTAAAGCTCAATCGGTCTCTGGAGTCATGAGAAAACAGTTAAAACCCCCACTATAATGTGTTCACTGTTTTCAAACATCGGATTTTATCACCAGTGATAAAGACTAATTGTTTTACTAATTTTCCTAAAAACTATAGCATTTCATGCAAAACTATTTCAAGGGAAGTTTTCCACCATGACCATCTTTATACCATGTAAGTTATGTGCTAATCTGTGAACATTTAAATTTTCAATCTTACCAATGTTGTACACACCCTTTGATCCTGCTAAGGATAACAAATTAGGCCCTAATGGTTTTTCTGATTTTAATTCGAATCATTCGTGGGAAATAACAACTTTACAATTGAAGTTGCCGAATTCTAGAGCTGATGAACCGATCGCGGTATGATTGCCCATTAACAATACTCGAACACTACTCCCTGGTATTAATTATCTGTTTTTGTACTTCAAAACTAAATCACAATCAATTTTAATTTATTGAAATTTGTCCATGTACCCTATAGAGAACAATGTTTAGTATTATTCTGACAGAAACTGTGAGACCTTGCCCACTTGTGAAGATTTGAGGAGAAAATACTTTTGAAATAAAGTTGAGATTGGTAATTGAGAAATTGTTGTTTGTGTGTGTGTGTTTTTACAAATTTTCTTTTGATAGGATAACATTTCAGTCCAATAACATATTAACGTTCTGAGATCAGATCCAATTAATACGATGGTACTCACGGATAGAAACTCGTCGTGTTATGATTTGTGAACGATCCTGATGAATCTATTCAATGTGTTTCAGTCCAATGATTTCTATTCATTTGTGGTTTTTGTGGGAGCGAAAAAAGAGAAAAAGAAAAAATAAGAAAAAATTTGAAAAAATGAATACAATTATTTTTGAAAAAATCGGACCATGTAACTTTAATCCAAGAGGAAGTTAAACATTAATCAGACGAATTTTAGGCCTATATGCAGCGTCCCGTTATGAAACGGAAATATTTTTCAATTAGAACACTGGATTTCATGGTTGGCGGATCCCTTTGTCATAGGAAGCGTAGAGCAGGGTAACTTGTATATTAACTTCTGTCCAACCTTCATATCTACACATTTTTTATTGGCGTGGAAGGATGTATCCAGTTGTTATGGCTGTTCTTGTATTGTCGTACGGATACAGAGCGTGTGTCATTACGGGACATCCAGAGGACATTGTAGCCGAGGTAGGAGAGACTGCAACGCTGAGGTGTACCACTGACTTTACTACATGTGAACAAAATATGCTTAGGTGTCTGTTTCATTGGGATCGTGAGACAAACAACGAATTTGAAACTCTTTCTAATTGTGCGCATGTGTATTCTCGGTATCCAGACAGATATTCAGTGTCTTCTGGTCCTGACTGGTCTTTGACGATTACAGGAGTCCAGACAAGTGATATGAGGCGATATCGATGCATCATTTACTCAGAATCAGAAGGAACAAACCCCCTGGTTTATTCTTCCCCAGCGACCCTCATCATACCATCACTAATTGACATCAGTGTCCAGCCACCTCGTCCTCCAATAACAACGGGAGACGATGCTACATTTTACTGTAACGTTCAGTCACAGCGTGGAGCTCTACCGACCCTCAATGTGAAATGGTTTGTGAATAAAACAAAAGTCAGATCATCTCAAGATCAATTATTGTATCATTTGCATAACGACGGATATACCTTTATGTGTATGCTGTGAAAAGGTTAATCTTTAACACAAAGTTACCATACAATTCTCTTTACAAGATAGCACGTGGGTCATAGTTTTTGTTTTTATGATTCATAGGGAAATGGAAAACCATTACTTGTGATGTTAAGGTCAAAGGGGCGAGTTCACTTTTAGGGCACAGTAAGCACAAAGTATACCAGTACGGAGCCACTTCCGCAAAAAATATATATTACTCGACGTCAACGCCCACCGTAGTTCATTGCACGTGCCCAAATGATATTATGGTTGACGGTACAGTATTAAAATGGCAAACAAATTTACTTTCATGTGGGTGCTTTTCTAAAACCAACCAAGCTTCTTTCCAAAAACAGTCTATTTGGCTGTTCAACAAACGCATCAGTGAGCAATTTATTCAGCAGCCTCGTTTGAATATGTGAGCCAGTCTAATTTGTAGCCTCATTTTCAATACACGTATCAGTCTATGCACTGTGATCAAATCATCAAGTGGCCTTGAGAAGTGCTGGCGTACACACATGCGCACAGGACCACCAACCCCCCCCCCCCCCCCCCCCCCCCATCACGATGCAATCGACGAGAGTGTAGCACCATTGTGTAAATCCATTGCAAATAATTCTTGTCATTCTTTGCCTTTTCCAAACAAATAGTGCTTGATTGCAAAAATGTTCTCACTTTATTTTACATTATCCCTGCAGCCTCCAAAACGACTGGTGATCAATGCATACCTAGAACATTTTGATTTGACATAAATTGCATTTCTGAAACGAGAATCCACAAATAATACAAGTTTGTATGGTTAGACATTTTAAACGAACACGATTTTAAAAGGCACTTTGAGCAAAAGCTATTTAATGACAACAAGTTCTTTGACATTCAAACACAAATACACACTAACTGAACATTCCAAAATTGTGCGGTGCATCGTTTATACTTAAAATTCAATTAAATACCAATAAAATAAATGTTAATTTTGCTTCGGGGATAATGAATATGATTTAACACACATCGGTGTAAGGGTAAAAAACAAATTAATATAGAAAGCAATAATTAATAATTGGAGGGGGGGCTGATCATCCATACTCGCAGCTGAGAAGCTGTATTGTGAAGGATGTGGCATAGCGTGTTCGAGCCACTGGCATGAAAAGGCGCAATTGGCAGCCAGCCACATCGATCCATACCTCGGAGCACGGCGAAATATCGAACTTAAAGGATGTTATGATCAACACTATAGGCTTCCGCATGGATACGGCACTTTAGCTATTTCTATAGCCAACTATTTTCCCTCAATGAATAGAGTTAGCGGTGATAATCCCGGAAAGTGAAGAAATGGCCACCGTTATTAGTTTGATTTTCCTCTTGCTTGAAATGAGTTCCGAGGTTTCATCATCTTATAGTGTTAGAGGGGCCTGGTACCAACCGATAGAGCATTACGCCCTACTAGGCCATTCCTTCATGAATATCTCGGGCATCTCTGCCGTCAGATGTTCAGCTCGGTGTCTCAGCCATCATGGATGTTTCTCTTTCAACTACGATCGCATCAATCGAGTCTGTCAGATGAACAATGCTGTTGGAAAGCAAGTCTGTGACAATTTCCAGGAAATGTTATCTGTTTCGTTTTACGACGCAACTGAAAACTCCATGACTTGCCAAGTATGTGCTCAATTCATTCACTGTTTTTACTTCCAGCGAGCTCTTTCAACATGTACATCTGTTCTTTTATTTAACTTTTTCTTGTTTCAACTGAGTGGCCCATTCAGTGGTAACCACTGAAAACTATGAGTCACAGCAAATATGCCTACCGAACAGCGGCGTAACTAAGATAATTTTTTAGGGGGCACAAGGGGGGGGGGGGGGCACATATTTTTCTAGGGGGCACTGCTGGCAAATCAACTATAGATTCCTTTGCACTTTTTAAAAACTGGATCTTAATCTGCGCAATGGCGGGTTCCAAACAGCCCCTCAATTAAACCAAATGGAATATGGTCAATTTGCAAAATGTTGTTTCTATGCTCTTTTTCAGCGCTTCGTTTAAGATTTATTTAGTTTTATTTATTTTATTTTTTCGTTATTTTTTTCCCTCTTCTTTTTCGCACATTTAGAACCATGCAGTTACTGTTTGAAATTGTGTAGAAATAAGTCATAACTGTTGGAAAGGGATTGCGAGAGCTTTTTATGGGAATTTATGTATTTGAGGACTGGCACTTGTATTTATTTATTACCTACTTGGGGCCATGCACAGCAGGGGCGGATACAGGGGGGGCGTGGGGGGCGCACGCCCCCCTTTTGCTTGAGAAGAAGAAAAAAACATCAAGGGGAAAAATGAGGGAGAGACAAAGTTAATGACGTAGGCCCTACCTATTTTTTTTTATTATAAAAAAGCTACTAATAATCCGTACCTCGTACACTTTGTTTCATTTGTGGACCACTATTAATTCACTGACTTATGAGGAATTACACGTGAATCTGTGTGTGTGGACATCGTGTTTTTCTCACACACTGAACATAAGCGCGAAACACCTGCACATGCCTGGCGCGGGGTCCGGGGGGCGTGAAGATCATACCGCAGCGTGAGTCGACCATGCCGCCAGTGTGTGTACATTGTGCAGAAGTTTCTGGCTGGAGGTCAGCACGCGCGCGCGCTAAATACAATGTGACTTTTACAATACGAAGTGAAGACATAGCCCCATGAATAGGGCCAATCCACTTCGTATCCTTGGCTCCAGCACCATTGCATTCCTATTTTTGTGCCCGATTTAATTTTTAATCCGGGTTATGAAACTTACCGATCGAATGCTACTGTACTTGTAGAAAGCCCTAATGCTTAGTTGTTTTTTAAAAACATCACAGATCTTTTGGGAAAATTCTTTGCTTTTCGAATCTATTAACTTACTCGAAAACCATTGTCAGGTTCCCTTAACAATCCACAACAGTTATACGATCAACTGCTGATATTTAATGGGGAACAGACTGATTCACTCAGCGCGCCATCAAGGTTTTGTGAAATACGTGTAATGAGGTGCGCATCTTAAGCCCGTCTGCGCAAAATATATTATGCTCTGCGCATTATGTAAATCAGCCTGGTCCCCATTAGATCGTATAAATGTTGTGAAATTGTTCAGGGAACCCAACTAGCTAGTATGGTTCTCGCGCAAGTTGTTAATACGTGATCAAAAAATTCACTCTCGCGACTCGAAAGGCATCCAATTTCCCCCCATATCCGTGATGCTAAAAAAAAAGTTTAGCATTAGGGCTTTCTACAAGTAGGCCTACAGTAGCATTCGATCGGTAAGTTTTATAACCCGGATTAAAAATTACATCGGGCACAAAAATAGGATTGCAATGGTGCAAGGCCCAATTGGCAAGGATACGAACGAAGTGGATTGGCCCTATATGGGGCTAGTGAAGACATCATCGTATAAATCATGGTGTCTCACTCTGTTCAGAAAAATCACAGATTGTTTTTGTATTCAAGAAAGAGGGTTAATATCTGTTGTGTTTCTTTCAAACTAGTAATTATCAATTGTGCAGATAATACACCGATGCAGGGCTGGGGAGGAGGCCTCTAGGCCTACCCTCACATTTTCGTACATTAATGTTATTGATGCTCGATTGCGCTGTCACTGAAGACAAGCACAACTTGTTCTTATCAGTATATAGTAACATATTTTGTGTCACATTCTAATCCTCAAGTATGTGAACAATTATTATAGACAAAGAGACCCTATTTGGTTAATTATATTATTAAAAATTGCACTATCGTTTGTCTCACCCAACAGTTTTTCCACCCTGAATATTGTATTAATTGTAGCCTGCATTTTGATTTTTATAACTCAGGATGGCTGATTCAAATCAATGACTCCCAACTCGAAAATAAAGTTTTAACAATGATCTTGCTAAAACAAAAGTGGTCAGATATTTTTAGAGATCGCACCACAGAGCATCTAGAATCCTAACTGTTTCGGAGCATTTAAGCGGGCCCCGGAACCGGCCCATGGGCTTCGCGTTACGCGCTCAAAGGAGCCGAAAATTTCATTCACCATTTGCTGCTTGGTAAATTTTCACGCCCCCCCCCGTTTGGAAAATCCTGGATCCGCCCCTGCACAGTATGCCTAATCAATGTTAAAAATTTTGATCTTTTTTCGAAATTGTTTTGACCCATCCGCCCCCCCCCCCCCCCAATTTCGATTTTTACATAATGACAAACTATTTAATATACCCTATACACTGAAGAACAAAGTAATGTCTCAAATGAAGCAGATATTTTAGATCAATGCTCTCACAGCTCAAGAGTTTTCAATGGCTTTTCCTCGTGTACTTACGATAGGTGCAACGGCACCCAGCACGTCGTGTAGCTTCATGTGACACACTACCGTACCGTATTTAACGTGGCAGACTGTGGCAAAATGGGGCGCGCGCGGGCGATGAGTCATCATACAATTTGCGGACGTGATTTACCGTACTCTGAAGACGTTGGTAAAAATAACAACTGTCCATTGCAAGGTACAACAATTATGTGTAAATAGAAAAATAGTTTGAAACATTGAGTTATATACGCGACCAGTGCTCCATAAAAGTTTATAAAACTTAACATTTTATATTCTGTTAATTATTATAGTCTCAAAGGTTCGGATTTCAAATGGGGGGCACCCGGGGGGCACTGACATCAATTACGCCACTGCTACCGAAACACCCAGCCGTATGGATCCGGTTTGTGGGGGAACTGCTATTGTTGTTCTATTATTCCCTTTTCTGAAGAATTCCCCCCTTTTTTTAGCGACGTCCCCATTGGGTTTGTACACGAAAACGAAGCGAGGACGTCCTCGCTCTGTCAAACACCCGGATCCCTTTTGTTAAAGTCCTCGGTTTGAATGGATAGACACGCTCACACACACACACAAGTGTGTACGCCTGCAATCGTGACCCTCCTATTGTCCCTCTTTTGTTTATACTCGAACTTTTTGGCAAAGGCTCCCATTGGTTTTGTACACGTTTTCCAACCGTGGACCTTTCCCGAACCTTTCCCTCTTTTGTTATAGGTCTGCGGTTTGAATGTGTATACCTACTCACACACACAAAAAAACCAACAATTTAACAATAAGAAAGGACACAGACTCAATATAAAAGAAAAAATATAATTATATATATTCTGTTTTGATTGTTCCAACTTAGTATAGTCGGAACAGTTGTGTTCCCCTCAAGATCTTAATTTGTTGTTTTTATTATTAAAAGGGACACGTTGCCTTGGATCGGGCGAGTTGGTCTATGAAAAGCGTTTGTAACCGTTTGTTATAAAATGCATATGGTTAGAAAGATGTTTTTAAAGTAGAATACAATGATTCACACAAATATGCCTCGAAATTGCGTGGTTTTCCATTTACTTTGCGAACTAACACGGTCCGCCATTTTTTTGATTCAAACAATTGGCTCTACAAAATGGCGTGACGTGTTAGTTCACGGTGTAAAAGGAAAACAACATGTTATTAAGTCATTATCTGTTTGCCGTCTTGTAGGTTACAGCTCATGTAACATTATGTTTAAAACATGACCGCATATGAGACGCCTTTTTTACCCTAGGGGGAATCGCCAATTAGTGCGCAATGACCTCTGCTCCCTCAACGGTTCCCTTCCAAGCGGTCCCTTTTTCGACAGAAGTTGGGTTTAGGGTGATGGTCAGTCTCAGGGTCTCGATCGTATAATCATAAAATAAAACCAAAACAGTTTCGTAATCTTCCAAAAGACAATGTCTAATTTTGTTTTAGTTTTTCTTATTTTAAATAAATTATTATAAGCAATATTTGTACCTGATTTGCTTTACAGATCAGTTCAGGAAATGGAACATGCCCCCCTTATGGTGAGTAAAGTGGGAATTTCATTCGTTTCATATCAACTTAAAAAACATCTTTGATGTAAGAAACAGTATATTTTTTGTTGATTCTTTCCTGCACAGTAAAGGCAATTTTGTGTATTTCTTTTTACAAATCTTTCTTCCGATTCAGTGAAACTTGGTCTTGAAGATGGTTCGATCCCCGATGAGAGCCTCTCCGCATCAAGTAGCTATAACGGATATCGATCTTCAACACCGGCTGGTGGTCGTCTCAACAAGCTCCCGCCTGATGATAATACCATAGGAGCATGGCATTCTATGGTACCGGATACCAACCAGTGGATACAGGTGGATTTAGACAACCCGACTTACGTCAGTGGGGTACTCACACAGGGGCGTGCCGGTGGAGACCCCCAGTGGGTGACACGGGGGCGTGCCCTTGTAAACCTCCAGTGGGTGACCAAGTACAAAGTACAGTACGAACCGACCCCACCGGCATGTCTTATTGATGTTAAAGACCATCGTTTTCAAACTCAGGTATGGTGATATAGTCTTTATGTAAATTTAATATTTTATTCATCCACACCTGTCCGTAATCAATTATGTGTTCGCCAGATGGCTGCAAGAATTGACGGATTGGAATTTGAGTCCAAAGGCTCTTATCTGATAATTCAGACCATTTGAAAGTGGCTTAAATTGAAATAAGCATGCTATTTATAAAATATACTGTTGAAAACAGTCATGAGTCTTTTTTGTGATGGTGTCACGGAGAGCTAGGATAATATTTTAAAACATTTTTTTAATGTTTTTCTTTTTCAATACAATTTCAACTTTTTGAAAAGATTTTCCTGAGTGGTAGTGAAATGTCACGTGATGGTGTTGAATGCATAAGGTCAAGTCACCCCCCCCCCCCCCCCCCCCCCCAACGGATCCGGTTTGTGGGGTACTGCTAATGTTGTTCTATTATTCCCTTTTCTGAAGAATTCCCTTGTGGGGCCCAATTGTTCCTATTGAAATTACCTTGTGGGGTCCATTGTTCCATTGTTGTCAGGACCCCACAAATGCCCCTGGGTGTGTCCACAGACACATACGCACACACATCCAACCTTACGGATCTTGTTTGTCGGGCCCCGCTATTGTAGTTTCTTTTTTTCCTTTTTGAAGAATGCCCTTGTGGGGTCCATTGTTCCATTGTGTTAAAGACCCCACAAGAGCACACGTGTTTATGTTGCAGTCACTGTGTGGACATTCCTTTAGGAAAATCCCATTCCTAAACACTGTAAATAATTCTGTGTGGACGTCTGAAGTCCACATAGTGTTTCAAAACCCTGCCTTGTGTGGACCTCTTTTGTTCTCAGGTCCACACTTCGTATGTATTAATGCTTACGCACTCCAGTAAGCTCACACAAACTTTTTCACACACCGTGGGGACTTCCTATTGTTGTTCTATTAATCCATTTTGTAAAGAATCACGTTGTGGGTACCCAGTTTAACAAAGAAACTCACTGGGTATGCCTACCCAAACATACACACACAAAACGGTCTTAATGCTATTTATTCAACCTCCTAGATATTCAGTGGCAACGTCGATATAAACAGCATCGTAGAAAGTCGGTTCTTCAAGCCCGTCTTGGCGGTCAAGATTCGCATCGTGCCCGTTGAGTGGGTGGCAGCAATCACTCTACGTTTCGAGCTGCTCGGTTGTAAATACGTCACGTGCAGCAATAGACCAATCGTCAGCTCCGTTGCTTAATTTGGGAGAGAAATCATAATGTATATAAATGGTGATAACGTTTTTGTGACAACAAAATCCCGCGATCTTTGTTCTTATTATCATCAATATGGTGAACTATTTGTATTTGTTTAGTGTAAACCATATAGAATTCAATTGTTATTCATATAAGAGTGATTCTTGGCTAAGTTTGATGGTTTCTTAAGGTACAGTTCTACTGTACTATTTGAAGGCGTTTAGAATAATGTTTGGTTCCATTTTGTAGCCCAAACGAAACACGGATACACTTGGTTTATGTCCTCTCATCAGGATCTGTACACAAATAGACCCTTCCTATGAAATATGCTAATTACAGTCACGCATGCGTACAGACACTGTTGGTTGGCAAACGCCATTTGCACTTAGCAGCAGACCCACACAAAAAGGCGCGAAGTTCCATCATTTTGCCAACCAAAATGTTAGTGCGCACGCGCGATTTGCAGTTTACATAATTATTTCGTGCGAAGGGTCTATTATTATACGGGGCTTATTTCGATTGCAGCAATCGATATAGCTAGGGGGGGTCTTTGTTTTGTCATGAACTGGATAAACAAAATGAAAGTGATTTTATTTAAAACAATAGCAAAGGTGATGTTTCGGGTTACCAAAATGAAAATGAAAATCACCCAGTTGTTTCAGTATGAATCGTTTCACTCAACTAACAAATTGTTTCAACTTGCAATTGGTATTTAATTAAAAGAAAACTGATGTAGCTTTCACGACTGAGGTTATTATAAAGTTTGTATGATAAGTTAGGAATAATACTATATTGTTTTTGAGTGTGATAAGCACTTCATACTAGGTGTATGCTGCCTCCCCTTGAGTCCTACGGGGGAATCCACAGGCCATGTCAGAAACAACACGGCGTTGTAATTAGCCAACGTCTAAAATACTATTGTTGGTTGTACCATTTTACTGAGTGCCTGCTTCTTCCCCCGAGTACTATGGGGGATCCACAGTCATTTGGGTACCTAATACGGTGTACTCTTACGATTTTTTTGAAACGTCATCGTCATTTCCGTGCCATTGAAATTATTTATCACGTCCTCTTAGAGGCTGTAATGCTATATATTTGGGTGGTCAGGTTGGTGTAGAGGTGTCTGTCCTCACCTTCCACCAATAGGCACCCGGTTCGAATCACGCCGGGGCACTATATGTGGATTTGGTTTCTAGTCCCTACCTAACTGTGTTGGTTTTCCCGGGAATTATTCTCTGGGGTTTCCTCCCACATCTAAAACTTAAACTTCCTTGTCTTCTCTTCATTGGGTTGTTGGCTAGTATAGTGATTAATTGATTAAGTTTCACTTTTCTGAGAGTCCTTGGTTTCACAACCAGAATAAATGAAACAACATTTTAAAACAATACAAAATATATATTTATGCGCTTATTCCTTTAAGTTTTCGTGTTTCCCCTCAGTAGTCAAGTAGGCAAGTAGCAGCTGTAAACTATGAAGCCCCATTGGTGCCACTTGACATATATGTTTCACTGAATGGGAAGTATTTCACTGAGTGTGATGTATTTCACAGCACCGCCACTTATATCCTGCGGCCGCCACTTATTATCTTGCGGCCGCCACTTAGTATCTTGCGGCCGCCACTTAGTATCTTGCGGCCGCCACTTAGTATCTTGCGGCCGCCACTTAGTATCTTGCGGCCGCTACTTAATAAGTTGCGGCCGCAACTTATTATCTTGCGGCCGCCACTTATTACCAAACTGGAAATAAACTTGTATCAATAAATCCCGTTCCATGTTGTCCAACATTGCAAAATACCGAAAACAATTGCGCGACTTTACGTCCTTATGAATGACAACCTACCCCCATGTCTGTTTTCAATTACACAATTTGAAGTGGAGGCCGCAGGATAATAAGTTGCGGCCGCAATAATAAGTTGCGGTCGTAATAATATGCGCCTCGGAATAGCCTAGCTAGATAGATGGCGCTTTATAAATGCTTGATATTATTATTATTATTATTACTAAGTCAAATCCATGCTTGCCAGCCAGATCCACCATTTCGTTGACTGCACCCGCCGGATCCATCTCCGCTTGGTCTAACTGTGGGATAATAATAAAAGAGGACTCCCCCTCTCTCACTGTCTTGCCAATGGTGTGATTTAGCAGCAAATCCCTGCAATTCTTGTCACCTCACATGTTTTTGTGCGACCCAAGTCCGCTGCCCGATCCCCAGTCCACCATAGAGAAAGAAAAAATGCCAGGTCCCTGTGAAGAATGTAATGTTTGATGAAACTTGGCTCCGCCGCTTCCACCAGATCCGAAATACGCCCCCGGATCTCACACACTAACCATCGCAATTTGTCGGAAAAAATTGGGAAGGCTTGTTTTGGGGTGACGTGCGCCTCCGCTTGCTTCAATCTGATGGCTTTTATGTACCTTTGGACCTGATCTGATATGCATGGATTTCCCTCCTTGTATTTTGGCGTCCATGGTCTCCTACTACCCAGCGAATTGAAGTGCGCTCTAATTTGCCCTACGTATGAATCCACCGTCCCCGCGGCTAGATATTTTTGACACCCACAATCTTGAAATCCTTGTCTCCCTAGCTTAAGACATCCTAGGACGTGCACCTGGGTTTTCCCTTTGCCATCTCGTTCCACTAAAAACTTGATTATGTCCTCTGGAGTTGCTGTTTCCAGACTGCTGCCATCGGTATAGTAGCCCGAATCATGATTCTGTTGTAGAAATACATCTAAATTGTTCACCAAGCAGCTCTTTTGCTTATTGTAGGGACGGTTGTCCAATTTCCGGTTTAGCACCCCCAGCCTGGTTTTCACTCTTGTCAGCTGCATGAAAGAGAAAATATCGTACTTAAAACCAACATCGGGCTAAACTCAAGCTAGGTTGTCGAGGCCGTGTATCTCCCTGACTCTGGATGTATTGCTACCCCCATACGTCCCCCACAAATCGACCTCAGGAGTAACTGCATCCGACGATGAAGTTTCAAACAGCCCCATACTGTCAAATGAACCTGGTCTTTGAGATCGTGCTGGTAAATATGATCATTCGACAGGAAATGCCATCCTGACTTCTCACATAGCTCCTTGTATGCGGAATTCACTGTGGCTATCTGGCGATTGATGTCAACATTTCGCGTCTGGCAAACCGCTGATAGGACGAATTGAACCTTTGGATATTGGGCCCGTATTAACTGCCTGGAGGTTACCTTGAAGATTCTCAACAGCTCATGAACTGCCGCCGAGTTGTTAGCCTTCTTACCTATGTCATTCACACCTCCATGCAAAACTGCAACATCCATTTTCTGTGTGCGACATGACGATGCTAAGATCCTGCATAGAGCTTCCATCTTTGCCCCCACCATACACATTTACTTTGACGTTTAGGAAGGACGGCCAAGCAAAATTTACTATGCCCCTGAACATGGAGTCTGACCAGCGGCGGCGGAACACTTTTAAAAGTGGGGGGGGGGGGCAAATTTTGTCCCCATGTATTTTATTTCCATTTGCACAACATAGGTATGTAGGCACACACCGGGTATGTTGGGCAAATTTGGGGGTACAAAACAGACCCACACATGACTCTGGAGGTCTTCCAGGAGTAGATTAGACCAATCCCTAAATTTTGCAAACGAAACCGTCAAATTTGGCCGTTATCGAGCATTTTCAAAAAACTAAGTTCACGTGATTTCTCTGAACCAATTTTTTTACGCAGATAAATCATATGATCTTTGGAGTTAATCCCGACTGTACCTCAAGACTCTTTCTAGAAAGGTGACAAGCATTTTTCAAAACGGGCGCACAAGAAATCTTCTTTGCTGAATTATCGGAAATAGATTGATTTAGTTGAGAAGCTTTAACTAAAAAGTTCAAGTTTAAGCAAATACTTGGGCCGGTGTTCAACCGGGAGGGGGGGGGGGCTAAAACCAATGTGTTGGGTGGGGTCCAGGGGCCGGCCTTACGGCCCCTGGTAGGGTCCAGGGGCGAAGCCCCGGTGGGGGTCCTGCCTGGGGCAAAGCCCCCTTGAGTTTGAGCTTTTGGCGTTTTGGGGGTGAAAAATTAAGCCTCTTTATGCATTAGAAAAAAGACATACTTTTTAAGCACTTCTGATCCATATAAATCTTTTAATTTTATTTAATATTTTTCAATGATGCTCCTCCCTCTTGTTAGAACTTATTGCCACTCGTCTGGGTTAGGCTGATAATGCCCGCATGAAGTCCCCAGAATATTGTGTACAAAACGGGTACATTGTCAGCAAAGGTTTTTGTTTTAAATAATAATACTGCGGACGTTGTTGATAAGAACATTATGAGCGGTGCTACCTACTTTTCATCACTGGGCGGCAAATTCCATGAATAAGTGGGCGGCAAACCCATATCCTACAGACAAACCTTTGTTTTGCGAAAGTGGTGACACATAATAATAATTTATACCAGATTACTGTTAACAAATAAAATTATAAGTTTAACCAGAGCATAAATGTGGTGTGTAATTTGGAAAGGGTATGATTGCAGACCTTTTTAATCCCTGAACATAGCCGACTAATATGAAAAATGTGGAAAAGAAGCAACGCGTGATGATATTCATTTTGGATCTCGTCGGTATCTGGTTTCATGCATATTCATTAAAAACATCGCGGGTAAAAAAACATTACTATCCGGCGTTTCTCAAATTCAAGTGTAGTACTACACAGGCAATCCATAAGGGGGAAAAATCATTGAATGCCGGAACGACGTGAGATATATTTTATCATGGACAAATTAGCCCGTTGGTTTGAAATGCTTAATATGTTATTGACTTGCAAATTTAAACAATTACAAGTGAGTTATCATAAAAGTATGGTGTTCAATATCTGTCACCTCGCACCTCGCACCTCGCGTTATCGAATCTCCCGTATAAAAGAGTAATTTGGCAGGGGAAAAAATTACGAATGGCAAAGGAAGAAGTTAAAGATGCATTGCCCGTAATTTGGACAAAACTTGACGGTCAAAAATTGATTTAAATGTAAAATTTGTATTCCGGGGTAGGAAGTCGTGTGTGAGATCGGGCTCAGAAATTATGCATCAAATTGCGGCTAAGGCTGTAATTGCGGCTGACGGCTTCTAGTGGGAATAACGCACGGAGCTGAGACACGTTGTGGCGCAGCCGGGATTCCGGACCCAGCCCGCTGTAAAGTCAGCCTATTTTTACACCCGATCGCTACAAGTCTCGTATGTGCTGGTTATGGCCCGGCCATGCAGTACACTCGACCAGCGGTGACTCGCACTGCAGGACTAGTGAAATGTGCATCGTGGGCCATTACTAATCTATTGTCTGGGGATGGCAACTCGCCTACGTTTGGCGTTAATTGCTGTTTTTTGTTAGGCCTATATGAATCAGATTATTTTGAGAAACTTAAAGGTGTTAAATATTACAAACGGGGCTGTCAGTGAACCCTAATTTGGTTTCAATAGCTCGATATAAAGTGGGGGGGGGGGGGGGGGGGGGGGGCAAAATGACTACCTTTTCAAAAGTGGGGGGGGGGGGGGGGGGGCAACTGCCCCCCTTGCCCCCACCGGTTCCGCCGCCCGTGAGTCTGACACCAGCAGGATATTATACTTCTGTCCCGTGATGATTAGGGATATTGGGATCCGGTGGAAAATGACATCTCAACGCCCATAGCTCAAACTGAAACCCCTTAGTGTTCGGCACAAACCTAATACCGTACCACATTTATCTTTCCTTTGGGAGATCACGGGAGTTCAAGCGATAACACAAGGGGAAGAGCCCCAGTCGCTATTGATTGTATATACCTGTAGCTAATTTTGTGTAAAAGTTAAGATTTAACAATAATTTAGTAAAAAGAGAAAGCCCCCGTCATAGAGGCAGAGTGGTAATTAGGAACACGGTAACCCCACCCTTTACCTCAAACCAGTGTTGTAGTCGAGTCACCTGTGTCGAGTCCGAGTCCGAGTCTCAAGTCACTTGGGTCGAGTCCGAGTCCGAGTCCCGAGTCACTTGGTCCGAGTCCGAGTCCGAGTCACGAGTCACTTGGTCCGAGTCCGAGTCCGAGTCACGAGTCACTTGTTTAAATATTGATTGCAAACCAAATGTCGTAAAATAAGAATTGGAAATGACAAAATAAAACACATTTAATTTAAACAAAGTTCTGTACCTGCAGTTACAATTTTATTTTAGGTTTAACAAATACTCCTTGCCCCTTATCCAGAATATCTTTTAATGATTTAAAATTATTGTTTTCTCTTCAAAATAACCAATTATATACCAAAAGAAACAATACGGGGCGGAACGGCAGATGCCATGGTGATTAAAAAAATTGTACTAGTGACGTGCCAAACTGGTGTGTGTGTGTGTGTGTTTGTGTGTGTGTGTGTGTGTGTGTGTGTCGACCATGTGTGGAAACTGGTGCAAACAACACACAGCCATCACAGTGCAATATGCAGGCTGTGTTTTACAGGTACCAGACATGCAATTTCCCTGGTAATATGCATCAAGCTCAAGCAGTGGCTATGGTGTTAATGTTGACAGAATACCAGCATTAATATTGGTGTCGTGCATCCCAGTGTTATTATGCGTATTGAACATACGAATCGAACATACAGGCGCTGTATGTACATTGCCATCTACACAATAATCACGAACACTATTACTTGCAACACCATACGACAGGGTACTTATTTCTTGTGCTAGACGTTAATATTCTTCCATGTGCACTCCGGAAATGACAATCGGATCATCGGAATTGTTTTTAATATTTAAAAAGGGTATTGTTTGTGAAAATACGTGACTCGCAAGTCACGAGTCCTCGGGGACAAGTCCGAGTCATGATAGTGGAGTCCGAGTCCGAGTCCGAGTCTTTTGCAGACGTGACTCGAGTCAAGTCCGAGTCACCGAAATTGTGACTCGAGACGGACTCGAGTCCGAGTCCTGGACTCGAGTCATACAACACTGCCTCAAACCAATGTCAGCAGTGAAACAATTATGATGTATTCTGTAAGGCAAATAGATATGAATAATTGTATGAAAATGGAATAAATTGAGTGTGGCCGAGTAATTATCTTTGTAATAATAATAAATCCAAGGATCCCCGGTCAAGTCTCTGGGGGTCGGGCCAGGGGAGACATCAGGGCAAGTCAGAGCAGACTTTAGCACCCACCAAAAAAAGGAATGTGGCCTACGGAATGTCTCTGCTCCGTAAGTTCGTGGATGACTTCGATCCCCTGACAGCAGAAGACTTAAAGGAGAAACACCTCTATATAAACCTCTTATCTGAGTGTACCAAGCATGTAGAGGCAAACATGCCAGGGGTTGCTATGTATATCTTTAAGTCTATCACAGGAGAAGACTCAGACAAACGTTTGAGATCTGCGAGGAAGCATTTGGGGTTATCTGCACCACATTGATAATAAAGGGCGGTTGGTTAGCCAGGCGGGTTCAGTTAGGGGCGGCAGGCAGGGTACAACCCAATACAGGCCAGGTTACCAGCAGTTTCGGCAGCCTTTTGGGTCTAGAGGGGCTTTTGCAGCACCCAGGGGAAGGGACACATGTTACCGTTGTCAGAAAGGGGGCCATTTTGCCAGAGACTTCAAAGAAATCCTTTAGAATTGGAATAAAAAAAAAAAAAATGACACTATATGGAGATATAAATAAGTAAAGGAATACCTAAATAACTCAAAGGAGAGTAGAGGAAGAAGACAAACGGCAGTGTAAAGTTTATGCAGAGGCGGAAGACGGGTATAGCACTAGGGCCCCAAGCCCGAGGTGTTGTGAGGAGATGATTTCGAACGAGCATTTCCTTGCAATACCTTGCTGGTTCGAAAAGGGCATTTCCCCTATGTGTATTATTGCTTAATACTCAATCTCCGTTTTATCCCACCCATGTAAATGCGAGAAGGAACTTTGCCTGCAATCGGATCACTGAAACTGGCTCTTCCTTTCACTGCACGCAATCGGATCACTGAAACTGGCTCTTCCTTTCACTGCAAAAGGTCAAATACGGCTTTTGCCGGGAACGGAGCTTTTCCCCTAATCTTAAACCCCTATAAGTTTGGTATTCTCTCTTCACCCATAACCTGAGGGTGCGACTTTCTCTCTATCTTCACTTGTATCAGTGAGTGTGGTTTTCCACCTTCACACCCCTTAAAACGAGACTTTGCTCAACTTTATTAGCAGGGATTTCCCTTCCACACCTCTTGAAAAACGAAGCTTTTCCTCAACTTTGACCTTCATTGACGGGACTTTTCCCCTTTATATTCATAAATTGAAAACTGAAGCTTTTCTACAACTTTGTCCTTCATTGACGGTGCTTGACCCATATATTTTCATCACTTGAAAACAGGGCTTTTCCTCAAATTCTTCGTTCATTGACGGGGCTTTTCCCCTTTATTTTCATAACTTGAAACGAGGCTCTTCTTCAACTTCCTCAACTTTGTTGTATGCAACCGGGCTTCATCCCTTCATTTACATATTTAAAACGAGGCTTTTCCTCAACGTTGTCCTTCATTGGCGGGCTTTTCCCCTTTATGTTCATAACTTGAAAACGAAGCTTTTCCTCCACTTTGTCCTTCATTGACGGGGCTTTTCCCCTTTATTTTCATAACTTGAAAAACGAGGCTTTTCCTTAACTTTGTCCTTCATTGACGGGCTTTTCCCCTTATAAATGTTCATAACTTGAAAAACGAGGCTCTACCTCACTTTGTCCTTATTATTATTATTATTATTATTATTATTATTATTATTTATTTGTTTAAATACCTGAGCTGAAGTAGGCTCTTTAGTGGATGCAACTTTGGCGACTGTCCCGCTGGGGCCCGCCTCTTGATCTTTGTCGGTGACCTGCTCTGTTGCGCCATCCTCGGGGGGTTGATCTGTCTCTTCGTGGCGACGCTTTTTCTTTGGAACTTGCTCCTCCAAAGGGCCCGCTTCCACACGCTGGATCATTT
Source organism: Leptasterias polaris (assembly GCA_037783415.1). NCBI lineage: Eukaryota > Metazoa > Echinodermata > Asteroidea > Forcipulatida > Asteriidae > Leptasterias > Leptasterias polaris. The sequence goes on from JAZGTN010000130.1 coordinate 666,246, forward strand.
ACTCCAGGTTTCTCTTCTGGCCCCCATTTGGTGCCAGGGCGAGGACCTGGACCTTCCAAGCCTCCGTCAGATCCACTAACTGATCCACATCATCCCAACCATCCTCTACCAAGGCTTCAAAACACTTGTCAGAAATTCTGAACTTGCTGCAGAGAACCTTGAACATCGCAGCGACAGACTCACCCCCGACACCATAGGCCACAGCGTTTTCCTAAAACATTGAAAATACATTGTCGAACATAAATTAACGAACGGCATCGGCCCGTAATATTACAATAGCTTATTACTAATACCGCTAAACATGTAAATGTTGTTCGAATCATCTCCGTAAAATTACCGACGATTAAGGCGACCACCGTCATCTTAACCCCATGACAATCCCGATTAGTAATGTGCCTCGATAACCGTGACCACCCCCGCCTACTTTTAACTGGCCGCTGTACAAAGTGCCTTTTACTTTTATGCCTACAACTCATTGGTTAACCACATTGAGTAATATTACTTTCTGGCTTCGCATCAAATCCTTATAATAATATTCATGTGTGATGTTATTATTATTATTATTTTTATTTTTGGAACTAACCTCAATTACTTCATACACTCCTTCCATGGTGAGTCAGTTGGCTGAGATCGGGAATTGGTTATAAGAACATATGCCGTATACGTAATAAGAGCTTGTGTAACGCCACCGTCCCAATACACCGATCCATTAAGCCACGCCCATTTCTCATTGACCAATCACAACCGCGAAATCTGATCACCATTTGAGCCGTTTGGTGATCTTTGCACTAATGTTGATCGGGTTTCGTGGCTGTGATTGGTCAACTCGTAAGGAGGCGGGGCTTAATGGATCGATCTATTGGTACCACTCAGGCGCGCCGGCCCCTAAACGCTGATCATTGAACCGAAATAATAGCCATGCTGCATATTCAAATTTACAAAAGAAACCTGCGGTTCCACCCGAACGCACTGCCTAATGGCCCAGTCAACTCACCACAATGCAATCCTATAATACGCATGCGTTCCATCAACTCTCTGAAGCTGGTTTAAATCCCTATGCACAAATCGAAAAATTTACCCACCATCTTCTTACCCCAACACAAGGCATAGCAATCTGACTACCGCGATAAAAGGGATGTGAAAGATGTTACCTTATATCCTCCAAGCTCTAAGAGTAAGACTAAATAACGCATATGGATCACCTTGTAAATCATCCACCTTCTGCCCTCTAATTACATTTTCCATTTTGGAGTATTTTGGTGATTTTATGCCGATCAGCACCAAGACCACCCAGGCGCGGAGACTCCAGAATCGCGACTGATGTATCATCCGTCGCCCTCAACGACCACATCGATGCAAATAGTAAAACCAGTAATAATTTGTAAGTATTATATTATTGGTAATGTTTACACTTGTTAAACATCGTTTACTTTGCTTTGAAGATGTCAGATTCAGATAATTGTTTTGTTGTCTTCAGTTATTCCGTGAATAAGGTCTGTTAATCTCATTGAAAAAATTCCCCTGTGCGATTCATTGTGATTGCTAAGTGCCTAAGTTCGGTATTTCAATGTAATAACGTACCAATTTAATGTTCAAATATTCTAGTTCAACTGCACCACCCCAAAGGGTTCTCCGAGTCCTATTAAAGTACGTGGTAAACTAAACACGAGTCTTCCGTTTTGTCATTATCGTCTCACACAATAGTGACAACAAGTAGCATTCTATATTATGCGTTGTGAGCCAGTCTATTTGGCAGCCTCGTTTTCAACACAGGTGTTAGTCTATGTGCTATCAAAAGCCAGTCCATATGGCAGTCGTTAAAGAGTCCTGAAATGGCTTTACTTTAATTGTGTTACGCACATGCACTGCATGGAACGGAAAGGGCCATCTGAAGATACCAAACGTTCCGTATAGTATTCGATGAGGTACGCATTAACGCATTTTTCCTTCGCCGGCAAATCGAGGAGACGCAAAATATGTCAGACCTATTTTTAATTTTTTGCATGCACGCAGTGTCGGGGTCAGTCTTATTTCCCGGGAAATGTGTACAGTTTTTTAACGTTGACCATGGTTTTAACTTTATATACATTCTCTAACTGCGAGAGTCTCATTAAATTTCGGGCTTCACTGCCCTTTATGTTTTGCTTTGGGTCTTTTTTTTCTCCCTCATTTTCCCCCCTTTTTCGTTGTTGCTCCTTGTTTTTGTTTCTTTTTTGTTTAGGGAGTTGAGCCTTCTATACCTAACAGATTGCTAATTGGATCTGTCTTTTTTGATAAACGCAGCGAATTTTTAAGCAACATCCGATCTGGCCGTACTTTGTTACCAAAACAAAAATGGATAAATTAACAATGGAAACGGATGTCCTTTGAATTACCAACTGAACTTAATAAAAAAATACACTGGAGGTCAATGTGGGGTTGTCATGAGTGACTGGCCACATAGAGCGTGGTGGTCTACTGGTTCGTACCAGACCTCTCGGTAAAGACCCCTAAAAACTATATGGTGCTAAAACCTCAGTGAACATCTCCAGCAAGAAGAAAATCCAAACTAATGGTGGCCATTTGCGGCTGGCACTATGCGTTTAATCCTGACGATGACTAGAGCAAGCTAGTCAAAACGTTCAGATCAATTAAGAACTCACTCCGTCGCAGTGGAGCTAATAACGAGAAGTCCCCTCGATCACAACAGCAGTTTAAAATGCACAGTTATCACAGCAGTTATTGTGGCACAAGTTCTTGTACTTGTGAGCCTGCTAACGTGTGCTACATGTACATGGAATGCTGCATGTATCATAGCTCTTCTACATTGTTGGGTGTCAAGGAAGTTTTTCATCTGTTCCTAAAGTGCTTCTGTGTCTATAAGATAGTTTATTACAATTGATAGACTCAGTTTCTCATCACGCCGAACTCTCCCACTTGGGTGTACATAATCGTCAATTTCACTTGGTGCCAGGTGTTCAAAAATGACAAAGTTGTAGGCCCCTTTACATCAACCCCAGTCTAAAAGCAACAGTTGCGAAGAGTATGTGCACAGCTCCCTCAGGGTCGAAAAAGCTACGTAGAAACTTATCGTAAACATCACTCTCTGTAATAGTATAATGCATATTGAACAATTTGTGATGTGATGATGGAAGCTTGCAGCAGAAAACAGCACAGTTCTGCACACGTCTTTCTTGACTGACAGTATATAACGATGCACCCCATCTTTTCCTTTTTTCTGTAGTCATCATCTGCAAGCCATCCAAAGATTTCTTCCGCAACCTTGAGTTTTGCTTGATATTGTCACGGGCCGGTCCCTGTTGAATAAGAACTGCATTCCTCATGATATTTGCAAGGCATCTCTGATTGCCAATCGTGTGGCAAGACTTTCTGTCACTGTCATGGCAGCAATGATACTTCCCGGTTCTCCAAGCTTGGCATACAATTTTCTGAAAGCTGATTTCTTTCCTGATGACTGGCCCCTGCAAAAATAAAAATAAAATACATACAATAAGCTCAGATCTTGGTGTGTATTATTAGAGAAGAATAAATGGAAACTAATAATATTATGCAATAATGTATATTGGATGGATCACTTCAAGCGCTTTTGTGGTCTCTATATGAAGCTTGAACACTGTACACATTATTTATTTATGTTTATTTGGTTATTTATTATTGATCTATTTATTAACTTTTTTCGGTTGGGGGTTGTGTTAAAATGATGTTTTACCGATTGCTAGTTGAAATGATCGCAATACGCAACCCTTGAACATGGAGGATAATACGATCATCATTGCAAATAACTGATTACAAACGAGTGCTTCAACAATACACAGAAAGTAGATATCAGATACAAATCAACAATTTGAGCCAGTGTCAAATCAATGGATAATGCATACTAACTTGTGCATTCGGAATATGACTTGCTTTGTCAGGATTGCCTTAGGTAAAATGATTTATTATTATTATTTATTTGACCTCAAAAAGAAAAACCTCAGCTATCAGATAGCTGACAAAATGTACTCATCTATTCTAACCGCATAAGTTAACTAAACTAGCCCCTCTCTGCCGGGACTCTGGGAGAGTACGACTACGACTGACAACTATGTGGCTTATTAAGACTAAAAATCAATTCAGTTTTATCCACAATTGAACAATTTCAATAAGTAAAACAAAATGGGATTTCTCTCATAACTCACCACTTTGTGACCAATGACTCTCTCCTGTGATGAATAAACCGCAGACAAGCCTGTACACCGAGTACAACTGCAGAAATTCACGTCATTTTATGCTGATAAGGGCTTCGGGACTGGTAAAAAAAATTAAAAAATTGCCTCTGGCACTCATGGCAGCCTTCTCCTTAATAATGTTCATCTGTGAATCCACAAACTGCGACGTCTGAATCTGTCTTGTTTGGCATTGTGTATAAAGCATAGAGAAAGTTTTTCTAAATCACATCGACATACAGAGGTAAATGACTGGAAAATTAAGCTTATACCGAAGCCGGTTTGTAAGCAGACGAACGGGTAGTTGCCATCTAGAACATCATCAATAGCTCATGACTGCTTTGGTTGAATTAGTCTGACTTTTAGTTTTTCACGAGCGTGTTTCTTTTCTAAATTCTGGTGAGAATTCATTCATTCATTCATTCATTCATTTTATTTCCACATCAATGCAAAAAATAAGAAGCAGAGGTACATTTTTTAATTACATAAACAAGTAGATAAGACTAAACAAAGATGTGGAGGGGATTTGCAAGAAGCAAGCTTGTCGAGTGCGAACCCCCTCATTTATATTACATGTGCTTCAAGTTAAATCTACTTAAAGAGCAAATAATAAAAAACAAACATTTTAAGTTATTGAAATGAGTATAAAATAAATAACAAGGTCAATAAAGAAAATACAATGAACAAATAAATAAATAAACCTAAGCAAGCAAATAAAAAAGTAAACAAAAAGTAAGTAAGTAACCCCAAGAAACAAACAAACAAAAACAGACAAACAAACAAAAAAACGCAAAGCGGTGAAGCTTGTGAATAAAGTTCAAGCACTGAATAATAAATAATGAAATAGTCTCAGTTAAAGTTTAAAGTGGGGGTAGCGAAGCTTTGACAGAACAATGATAACTATAGATGTGTTGGGAATTATTTGTATTTAGACCTACTTGTATTTATATAAAAGAGTTTCCTTAAATGTTTTTTTAAATGACTTCATATTGTTAAGTTTCCGAAGAGAATTGTCGAAAGAATTCCACAGTTTGGGTCCTGTATACTTAATATTTCGTTGGGCAAGTGAAGAGCGAGTTAAGGGAATGTGAAAAAGGGAGGCTTGGCGTGTAGGATATGAATGTACCAGTTTATTACTGGTGAACATTGTAGTAAGACATTTAGGTAATTCATTCAGAATCGCTCACAGCTGGCGGCCATGTCGACATTACTGCATGCACTATGCAGCTGAAGCATGACCCTGGGTCACATAAGTAATTATGCAAATTTATTACTACGATCGCGCGCTGATTGGTTCCCTAGGAAAGGGAGAAAACAATGACAAAGTTAAGCCAGCGCTACGAGATTCCCAAGACGTTAGTGAGAGTTAGTCAAGTTGGGTAATTCAAGCCACAAGAGGGCGCGCTGTAACGAGTTGTAACCGAGCGCATTACACTATCCACTATCGATCACTGACGTCTTGCGCCAAGACTAGCCGTGTAGCTACCAAACGATTAAACTTGACTTGCTGGCTTCCCCTGAAGTTCCAAAGCTGATGCGAAGAATAAACAAAATACACTCTTTACGCAATAATCTAAAAACTCATAAATCATGTTTCTTTCCTTACGTTCGTCTACACATATTGTATTTGTTGCATTTTTATGTATTGTGTGTTTGTTGGTCTCTTTGTTTATGTTGTTATGGTGTCTTTTGGAGCACTTGCTTGTTGGGATCGAGGTGGGGCTTGTTTGTTTGTTTTTGTGTTTGCTGGGTTGTTTGTTTGTTTGTTTGTTTGTTTGGTTGATGGGAGTGAGGTGGGGTTTGTATGGTGGGGTTGTTGGGGGTGTCGTTGGGGCTTTTTGTGGTGTTTGTTTGATTGTTTGTTTGCTCTTGTGTTTTGATTGTAGGGTCTTTCGGGAGGTCTCAGATGACACGTTTGCGTTTGGGTGATTGTTAGTCTATTTGTTTTTGTATTCAACACTAATAATAATCATTTAAAATTTACCCAGTCAGTTTCTCTTGTGGTTTGTTATTTGATAACTAATAATAATAATTAGTATTCTAATGGCGCTTTTAAAATTGTGATCAAAGTGCTGAACAAGAATAGCAACAAATAAAACCCACCTATGGTGTTGTGAATAAGAAGTATTTTAGACGCTTCCTGAAAATTGTGGAGAGACGGAAGTTCCTGATGCTGATGGAAATGGTGTTCCAAACTTTGTCCTGATCAAATCTATACTAGCCTTTTTTAGTTTGGGTGGTGAGGCAGTAGTTCCACCCAATACTTTTCCCCCAGACCATACAGTGTATAACAAAATAATAACACACGAATAGATAATCTGAACACTTAAATGTGATATTGCGGCATCAGCAGGAAAGCGGGCAAAACCACACTAGGATTCCCAAGAGAAATATCAACAGGTATTTCTCCAGCAACTTTCTGTCACAGTTAGCCATCTTGACAATTTACCGATCGTTCACTTGTATCCACAGTGATCTCGATTGAGAAAACGAACTGTTTCATACAAGAGGTGGTTAACGTAGCAAGCACCCTTGTTAATGGGTTTTTCGGACTTGCGAGCCACAGTGATTACGTTCACGTTCACCATCTAAATCGGCATCCTTGGTTTTATCACCAGTGTCGATAATGAGATGCCTTGAGTCAGCCAATTACTGCAGGACTCATCAAGGCACAAAAACAAAGTCACAAGCTTACTGGCTGTTCTTTATCTCTCCTGGGACATATTCAATTAATTAAGTTGGCAGACCAATTACTATCAATTGTTTGTGTTAGGCTATTACACGCATTTGAAAAATCAAAGCTGCAGCATGTCTTGAACTTTCTTTTAAAGGGGCATTATTCAGTAAATCATCAACCCGTGAATGCATGGTGAATACAACTGTAGTTTCCAGACTTAACATAAAAACTCACTTTAATAGTCTGCAGAAAATTCAGAACTCTGCTGCTCGTGTTATTACATTGACTAAAAGGTCCTCACATCACCTATTATAAAGGAGTTACACTGGTTACCAGTAAGCAGCATAATTAAGTACAAACTTCTCTTTTGTGTGTATAAGTCACTCACTAACAGCGCCCCTGCATATCGGGGATCATTTTAAACCATACAATCCTCATCGCAAACTCCGGTCTATACAATTTTCTAACCTCTTAATATTGAGACAATAGACTGTGCAAGTCTCGCGCGTATCCGAACGAGAAAACACGTCAAACGAAGAACATTTTTATTTCTGAAATCAAATCTTTGTTTTAAATTAAATCTCATGACAAAATCTGAACAACAACAATAAATCATTACAAATTTAGAAATTAGTTTTAGCTTTTGAAAAAAATACACAAGAGTGTGTTAATTATTATTGAAAACAATTTAAAACTCTCGGACAAGGATGCTTATTTGATGTTAACTTTTTACAAACCCCTTACGCGGATTCGTGATGATCAAACGGGTGTAAAATTGGATCAGTATCGCAGTTTAAAGAGGATGCTGACGCCTCAACAACCATAGACAGCAATGAAAAGGCTTCACGTTGCAATTACAGTATCTGGCGATTATCAACGCGCATCCAAAACAAGCGTTTGCATAAGTTTTGTGATCGGACGTGAGCACAAATTCTTATTTTATTTGCAATAACCGGAAGCTGAGGTAAAATTGAATTATTGGGTTTTCTTCGTTATGTTGTTGAATTGGTTTTACTTTCATATTTTGTATCGCTTAGTATTACATTACCAACAACATGTATAATTTTCATGGTCATAAACTACGTTAAACTAAAATAATTGACGAAACAAAATCGCGCCCACGTAAAACTCCATATGGTTGGGACCACTATGGTCCCGGAAGTTCGAATGCGCGCGAGACTTGCACAGTCTATATCCAATCATTTATGGTAGACCGACCGCGCCACGCATGTGGAACTAAGCCCTTTTCCTTGTCTTCCTGTTTTTGCGGAAACTTTTTCATCTCCATGGACATGGTATTTTTTATTGCCAAATTTTGACTCCAGAAAATGGCGGACCGTGCAAGTTCACGATTGAAGTAAAGGAAAACTGCACAATCTCGAGGCATAATTGTGTTGATCTGTCTATTCTCATTTTAAAACATGCTCATATTAATAACAAACCCCTCGGATTGGGTGCTTCGGGCTTTAGGGCCTAATAAGCTTTTGTTTTGAAATTATTTCTTTGGACACATTTTTTTAAAGTAGAATGATTCACATCATTTGAAATTGCGTGGTTTGTGTGTATAGCTTTCTTAAAGGTATTATACAGGATTGGCAGAGCTGACAAAATAATCACAGACAGTGTTCATGTTTTGTGTAATCAACCACATACATGAAATAACAAACCTGTGAAAATTTGAGTTCAATTGGTCATCGAGGTCACGAGAAAATAGTGAAAAGAGACCTTATGTGTTTTCTGTTTTTCAAACATCGAGTTTATTATCGCGCGCGATAAAAACTATTGTTTTACTCATTTCTCAGAAACGATAGCATTTTAGGCAGAAATATTTTAAGGAACCCTTTCTACCATTACTTACTTTAAATCATGTAAGTTATGTGTGAATCTGTGAACATTTGTGTTTTTCGATCTTACCAATAGTGTACAGGGCCTTTAAAGAAAACAGTCCGCTATTTGTTAAATTAGTAGAACCAAACTTTAGTTGCCACAAAATGGTGGATCGTTTAGAAAGATGGATAGAGAGATAAGGTATTAATCACAAAAGTCACCACAGCAAATGGCGGAACATACTAGTTCACGTAGTAAAGGGAATCCACACAATATCGAGGCATAATTGTGTTGATGTTTCTATCTCCTTTTAAAACATGATCATTATAATAACAAACCCCTCGGATTTGGTACTTTTGGCTAAAACAAGTGTTTGTTTATAAATGATATGTTTGGAAAGATATTTTAAAAGTATAATGATTCACATCATTTGAAATTGCGTGGTTTGTGTGTTTAGCTTTCTAAAAGAAAACATGCAGTCCGCCATTTGTTAAATTTGTAGAACCAACCTTTAGATTCCACAAAATGGTGGATCGTTTAGAAAGATGGATAGATAAAGGTATATTAATCTCAAAATTCATCACAGCAAAAAACTGAATTCAAACTTTAAATCATCATTAAAACAACTAAAAATACAGCATTAAAAGAATATCAAGATGTAAACATCACTTGAGAAAAAGAAAGCAAAACCCTTTCGCATATCTTTCTAGAAAATACACATCCTGAATACACATCCTGTTAAACATAGAAATTGTAATAAAGAACACACCCACAAGCACCAACCCATCCACCCTGGGATCCCCCCACACGCCACAAGACACGCACTGGCTCTGTGTTGCTTCACTGTGTGGACATTCCCTTGCTTTATACATCAAGAAATCATATTCTTTAACACTGTAAAGAACACAGTGTGGACCCGTGTAAGTCCACATAGTGATTCAAGTCTCTTGTGTGGATCTCTTGTTCTCCAATCCACACTTCGTATGTAACACTTGAACACCCAATCATGTATCCATCAGCACATCACACAACCACTTCCAAACACTAAAAAGGGCCTAAAAATGTGATTTCGTTTAATTTAGAATTGTTTCGGACTTAATAAAAGCATCATAGTTAGTGTCAAATGAAGTTACTGACTGTGGTAAATTGAAAAGTAAAAGATTCATTTGTTTAAAACAACGAGCCATTTTTGTTCCACAGATTAGCCATGCTCTAGGTGGGTTGGCTCTTTTCAGAGCCTTACGTCTTCAAAAATTATAAAACAATAATATAATATTCATCGTAAAATAAATGACGATTCAAAATGACAGCTCTAGAAGAAATCAGTCAACACAGAAATGTATCATCTTACTTATATCATTATTGCTAATATTTTATTTTAAACACTAATTGTAAAGTAATTTTGTGACTTGTAGGGTATATATATTCATAGGTAAAATCAATTCGAATATATGAATAATTCAATACTGGTCTAGCCACGGACCACAACATACACCAAGCAGCCTGGCTGATCATCTGCATTCAAGTCTCCAGCCTTTACATCGTAGAACCTGCACTGACCAGAAGTCATGACGTAGTCGAAAGAAAGACAGCCGTTATTCATCTTACAGCGCCCAAAGCATTGTATGAGTGACTTCATATCAACGGCCAACAGAGGGCGTTGATCGCTGACACAATCAATTCTTCCGTTGAACATCATTGTGGACATGCTGGGTATACCGAACGACCGGTCTTCCACGACCATAGCAGTTGTAGACTCAGCAGATGTAGTTTCACCAATAGCTGACGATTTAAAACATTTATAAATTACTGTCAATATTGGCGTGTCGTGGTCAAGCGGTTAAGAGCAACGGGCTCAATGTCTGGTGGTGGGTTCAAGTCCAGGTCGTGGCACTAACAAGATACTTGACCATAAATGCTGTGTTCTTTGGATGTGACATTAATAGAAGTAAGTTAATATGGAAAACAATCTCCTCTTTGAGATGTTGTTTTGATTTGTATGAAGTAATTTCCTACTTCATTATATTCAATAAACGATGAATACTTAAAACGGGATCTTAACTGAAAGGACGATGTTTTGTAATCATGTCAACTGAGCCAAGTGTGCTGTTTTTTTAATTATAGTTAAATTTTAGTTTCTTACTTGTTGCTTGGGCGCATTCATCTATGTGGTATTCTTCTACCATCACTTCACACAGTATCAGGGTGCTGTCGAAACCGTATGATGTTGCAAGTGTTTCATCATCGTCAACACTGACGAATCGGGCAACCACAGGAGGGTCGGTCGCATACAAAATGTATGTGTGCCCCAGGGGTCGATGCTTGGTCTGATGTTACTGGTAACCCACATACGGCATTGTCTAAAATGTCGCTCTCTATGCCGGCCCTTACGATGGCGCCAGACAAACGCTCGTCTGTAAACGTAAATGGAAAACAAAGCTAATCTTGGCTATTGAGAATCTATAATACCAAGGAAATCTGTCAACCTGGGATGTCCCCCATATGGGAAATGAATAATTATGGGCTTAAGGTGGTTGATTCAAAATAGGCACTATATCAGAAGTAAATTGTACACAGTTCGCCGTACCGGAGGGGGGAGGGGGAGGAGTCTCCTGTCACACCGGCACAATGAATAGTAAATATTATTACATAAAATGTTACACGTTAAGGCTAACAATGTGTGCTCGTTCACTGTTCGTTATTAAGTTTTGGTACTGGTGTAATTTTGTAATAACACAGATCAGCGCCCTCGCCAGCCCAAGCTCAAAAGCAAGGACCACACCCACCTTTACACTTTCAATAGTCAACAAGTAGATGTTGAGCTTTAAAGTCGTTGGCGTGCAGCGTACTTCTGCAAGCAGCCACTATAGATCATTGAAATAATAACTATCTTTAGTACTTCTGCAAGCAGCCACTATAGATCATTGAAATAATAACTATCTTTGGGAAATATAAATTTTAAACTTACAACAACAATCTCCTCTGTTGACAAGGGTGATACGGCCGAGGCAGTGGTTGGTGCCCAAGTCCACCTTCCACCAGGGATGAGAACTGTTATCTAAAACGGGAATATATAATTTGTACTAGATCAAGTAGGTACAATCTTGTTTGTTTAGAAGAGGCCCTCCCCCCTTCCTTTAGATCAGTGTCGTAACCAGACATTTCTATTTTGGGGCAAATAATAATAAATAATAATAATAGTGGCTTCTTATATAGCGCTCATATCCGTCACTCAGTGACGCTCAAGGCGCTTCAACAGTCAGTATTTTCCTACAAGGTATATATGTGGAGCTACTTTTTGAATTTTGAGACCTATTTCTTTACATAGCACCATGGTGCTGTGGCGCAATATGCAGCCAATCAAACCAGGAACACCGGGGCAAACCCCTTCTCTTTTCGATAAGTGCACTGGGTTCTTTTACGTGCATTACACAACACACGGGACCAACGGCTTTACGTCCCATCCGAAGGACGAAGCAATAATGGTTAAGTGTCTTGCTTAATAAGGACACAAGTGTCACGACCGGGACTCGAACCCACACTCTGCTGAATAGAAACACCAGAGCTTGAGTCCGGTGCTCTTATCCGCTCGGCCACGACACGCCAAATAGGGTATAGACTTTTTATATTTTTTTCTTTCGGGCGGCAGCTACACCACCCACACCACCTATACACAAGAAACACCAAGAAACACCAACCACACCACTAACACCCCAACACAACGAACACCACCCAGCACACCTCCACCAACACCACTAACACCCCCAACACAACAAACACTACCCACACCTCCACCAACACCACCAATACCCCAACGCAACTAACACCACCAACACAACCAACACCCCCAACACAACAAACACCACCAACACATGCAACCAACACCGCCAACAACAGAAGGAATGACCTTGATCTAGGCTGTTAGTTCTACGGCGATCTCGTAACGATGCTTGGAAATTAAATGTTAATCAAGGGTCCGTAGCCGCTCAAGTATTTGATGGAACGAAAAATTATGTCCATATTAGTATTATGATAATACTACAATAATTATTATGACTTAACAATATTTCCAGGGACCGAAATAAGTTATTTCGAGGGAAAACATGATTTCGAGGAAAAATAATTGTGTTTCGAGGGAACAAAACAGTTTTTCGGGGAACGAAATAATTATTACGGGGGAACGAAATATTATTTCGAGGGAACCAAATTGCCAGATTCAGAGCTAAATGTTTGGTAAAATGTTTTGTTTTGTCTGATGGTGTGTTAATTGTTGGGGTTTGTGGGTTTTGGCATGTTGTGGTGTTTGTTTGTTTCTTTCTTTCTTTATATATGTTTGTTGCTGTTGTTTGTTTGTTTGTGGTTCTTTTAATTAAGGGGTGTTGAGGAGGTGATAGGAATGGCCATCATAGAGTAAACATTAGCACAATCAAATCGAAATAAATGGGATTATTTTGTCTTTACAAACCCCTTCCATCATCTTCTATTCGCCATTGAGCTGTGCATCAATGTACTGTACACAACTTGTAGTATTTGTTTTGTATTATAAAGGTAGCAGACACTAAATTGGTAATTACCATAAAATATTACTTGGTTAGGAGCACCTGAGAGCTTCTGACAGTGTAAAACATTGTGAGAAACGACTTCCTGTAAGGTAGTGTAGTTTTTTAGAAGGAGGTAGTTCCTCACTAAAATATTGGAATCTGAGAAAGGCTTCAGGCATGAAGCCTTTCTCAGGCATTTGAAAGCACAACATTATATGCAACATTATTTTCTTGCAACTTCGATGACCAAGTGAGGTCCAAATTTTCACAGGTTGTTATTTTATGCATATGTTGGGATACACCAAGTGAGGATAATGGTGCTTGGCAATTATCAAATGTACATCCTGCCTTTAAACTTACCGGTGTGAGAGCAAGATAAACCCGGATAAATAACCGGATTAGGGTCACCGTCTATTGCTAGGTCTGCCGTGAAGCCACCAAGCGTGGACACTTGACTGGCTTGCTTCCCCTGTAGTTCCAAAGCTGATGATGCGAGATACATCATTTACGTAACAATCTGAAAAATATAAATACTATGTTTCTTTCCTAATATTAGCCTACGTGTCACTTTCGCATTTTTATGCACCTTGCGTTTGTTGGGTTGTTTGTTTGTTTGTTATTGTTGTTTTTTGGTTTTTGGGGGCGTTGGGAATGTTTATTTGTTTGTTTGCTTGTTGGGGTTTGTTTGTTGTAGTCTGTTTGTTTCATGTGTTTGTTCTTACAATCTCATAACACAAGAAGATAATTGTTTAGTTTGGGTTGTGGGGCATCAGTTCGATTTAAACCTTACAAATATAAAAAATAAATAAAAAATACATGAATAAATAATCTGAACACTTACGTGTGAGATTGCGGCACCAGCAGAATAGCGGGCAAAACCATACGAGAATCCCCAAGAGAAATACCAACAGGTATTTCTCTACCAACACTCCCTCGCCGTTAGCCATCTTGAAAATGTACCGATCGTTCAATTGTATCGAAGCGATTTGTTCACTCGAATGAGAAAACGACGTGTTCCGTATAAGAGATGATGGTCCACGCAGCAAGCAAACTTGTATTAGAATGGTCCCCTGTCATGCACTGGTTTTACCGGCCCAATGATTTCATTGGATACAGTGATTTCTTTTGATGAACGTGCAATGACGTGATAAGCTTTCCATGTCTGTTTTTTGATTGGTCTGCTAAAAAGTGACATATTTTGTCAGCTACACCACCAGCAGCCTGTTCGATCGTCTGATGCATGCTGTGTGTGTATAATGGGTGCGTTCGATTAGCTTCCCCGGGTCGACCCCGGTGTGCTCATACGGGTGAACCTCTGACATGAGCTATTCGAACGCCAGCTTCCCCCAGCATTCACACTCATGCATCTTGGGACAGCCGACCGGAACTACTTTCCTTGTGTTCAATCACGTCCGAAACTGTTCGTGGATTCACGAAAAGATCGTAAAATAATTATACTCAGGGTAAAACTACAAAGTTAAATATTTTGACAAGCCCATAGTGTATCAGAAGTACCAGACTTCAAATTAAAAATTAATTATTGCAAAAAAAAAAAACCGCTGCCTTAATGGGGAAAAAGTGTGTCAAACTTCCTGAAAATGTCTTTTCTGAGGATTAACTAGAAAACCCCTATAAAAATATCTTAGCAAATTTGTATTCCTATTGACCGGGCCTTTTGTCTCGCCTTCCTTTTTATTTCCAAACATTTCCATTTCCATGGTGATGATATTTTTATTGCCACCAGTAACATCTAAGGATGCTACGAAGTCCGGGTCAACAAATATATTCCATTGATATACAAATATAAAATAGTTTGAGGGTGAACAGTCGATATTGGCTACCTCGGTATTAAATTGACAAACTAGTTTCCAAACCTGTTGTCCACAGTTTATTATTTCTTGTTATCTTATGATACATCACATCAAATTATAAACATCGTTTTCACCACAAATTGTAAAAAAATAAAATTAAAAAAATACAAATTTGGAAAGTAATCCGTTCTTACAGATATTTTAAAGGCATAGATTGAAGCACAACATCAAAGCAAGTCTGGAAGGACGTAGGCCCTATTATTGTTCATAATTATATATATATATATATATATATTTTAATATTTGAGAGGGCCACTAGAAGACTGTCGTCACTAAATGAATGTGCATTTTGTTTTTACCTCCAGGCGTTTCAAAACGGACTCGTCGGTACTGCTTCATTTTGAAAGAACTTGCGTAAATGTTTTCTTCGACCGTTGATTTTTCAGATTTTGTTTAGCCTGCATACGTTTCATCATTTTGGGTCAAAGGGCCAAATGCAAAAAAAAAATTATGTAAAGGAAATTGGTTAATGTTATTGTTTAATACAGCAAATTATTTTGAATAGCTCAATTGCTTTAGGGCTTGATAATTGAATCTTCAATCGTTGACACCACAAACACGACGCAACGACGACATCGCAGTCTCAGGATGAGCAACGACTGTTATAGCACCGAGGGCTAACTTCTTTCCGGGGCAAACACAATGGAGGTTTTATTAACGAGTTTGCATCGTGGACCATGATAACAAAAAGCAGCCAGATTTATTGTCATCCGCTTTAGCTTACATTAATAACCAACGAAATTGAATTCCCAGTTCCCTTTTGACTTATACTTGTCAAACCACGAACTTATTATTAAAATTCAAATTATAATTTAAATGACATTGTAACTTTGTTTTCTTTTATTATAAACTGATAATCTATATTGGGCGTCGTTTGTCAATTATTTGTTTAGCGTATTTTTGACCTTTTTTTGGCATGATTTATAACTATTAGATGTTTTAGGATGATTCCATTTTCTGTTACAAACCATAATTTAGATTGTATATTCATGTTTTACAGACAATTTAAAAAGCACAAAACATTACTTCCCTGGTATGTAAACCACAAACATAATTTTGACAACACTTTCTATGGTTTACATCTAATTGTTACAAATCATGCTAAAAACAGGTCAAAATCAATTAATTTACAAACGGCACCCCATAAGAATCAGAGAAAAAAGAAGGAAAACAAGTATGCCACAGTAATGTTGTTAAAATGCATTTTGTGAGGATTGTTTTGAAAATACTGAACACTTATATATAGTGACGTACTGATCATTAAATTTAGATTAATACAACTGCCTTGATTCCATTGATTGCATATGGATCGTCTTTAAACTTTCTCTAACATTTTTAAAATTCTTTTTGAATAGAGAATGTGTTGCGCAAGTCTCGCGCGTTATCGAACTTTCGGGACCAAGTTGGTAAACCAACCGCAATGAGTCTTACGTATGTTAGCCTTTTGTCAAGGCTTTCGTGGCTTGGAGCCGCGATCACAAGCGACTGAAATGGGAGACCACGCACGCGAGTGGCGAAGCCACGAGGCCCTTTTCCAACTTGTTTGCGGTTTCTTATGTGTTTCTTTATAATCTCGACTTTTGCTACCCGAAACGGTAGCAAAAGTCCAAACCAATCAGAAGTGCATAACACACGTTTCATACTTCATGAATAATTCATTAAAAAAAAACGCAAACAAGTTGGGAAAGGCCCTTGTGTCTTCGCCCATCGGCTCGCGCGCGTGGTCTCCCGTTCCAGTCGCTCCATTGTTTACAAATCTGTCCAAGCCACGATGGCTTTGACAAAAGGCTATACGTATGTGCGATTCTGTTTCTCCAAAACAGTTTAGTTTGTTTGGCCCAACGTAGTTTATGGCTTTGAAAAATGATAAGATACTGCGAGATTAAGACTTTCCTCCGTTTCTGGTTACCTGTAAAGAATAATAGAATGTTTACCCTACTTTCATGCCATTAGTATATCATTCTTTACGTAATTTTGAATGAGAAACATCCATGATGGCTGAGACACCGAACTGAACACCTCGCAGCAGAGATGCCTGATATATTCATGAAGGACTGGCCTAGTAGGGTACCAGACCCCTCGGTAAAGACCACTCATGCTGAAACCTCATGAAAAATCTCAAGCAAGAGAAAAATCAAACTACTCACGATGGCCATTTTCTCACTCTGAGTTACAATAATGTAGTCTTGCCGTTAATCAAGAAAATAACTATTGATGTAAATTAAGTTATTCTCACGGAGTGACCTCCGTTAATTTTGTAAGAGTAATTGCAATTTAATGGGGAATCTGTTGCCATGGTTACAATTCAACTCCTTTTATTCTGGTTTCCTTACAAAAGAACTACGGCCGGCCAGATTGGAAACTTACTGGCGAAAAAACCCCATTGAGGTTAACAAATTCTTAAAGGCAAAGATACCTTTGGTATTTTGAACCGTTCAATTATTGAAATCCTATAATAAATGTAGACATATGCAATAAACTATAGTGTGAAAATTTCACTTCAAAAAGGGGTGCGTTTTTCAGATACCACCGAGAATCTGGAGCTGTTATGTCCACACATGAAGAATAATCCGTCATTTGAATGCACCATATGAGAAACGTTTCTGTCAAATAAAAACATACTTATTTGTTCATAACCACATCACCTCGAAGTGAAATGTTTTTCAAAATGCTTTATGCTATCAAAAGCTGCTGTACATCTCACCAAGTAATGTTTAATTGCCATTGATTTTAAGAGTCATTACCAAGCGTTGTCTTCCCGTTGTTTTCGTTTTTCTGCATGAGAAGAACAAATCTGGCTTGTAGATTGGTCTAGCAATTGGCCAACGTTGTATTGCAGCGCAAGCGGGCAACACCTCACTCGACCCAAGGACACTAACTGACCGTGAAATCACGCTAATAACGTTATTGCAAAACAAAAATAGATGTTGTGTTTATGGTAAAGGTCAGGGGGGAAAACAAGCTCAGGTAGGGAGGAAAATAGTTGTGCATAATATGAGGTTCGGGTTTTGTTTTTTCGAATCAAAAAATAATATAGATGTTACTTACATATTATTTTAATGATTTTGGGTTGAACAAAGAAAATTTGACAAGAGCGGGATTTGAACCAGCGACCTCCGGATTAACGTGCCGGTGTTCTACCAACTGAGCTATCTAGCCCTTTGTTGGCGGTCTTACATATTATTTTAGTAAGGCCTACGTTTCACTACTGAGCTTTGAGCTTCTTCAGACTGGTAACAATGTCCAATGCTCAACTGCCTTTTATACCCTTTCTTGGTGGTCGTAGAGGACGGTGTGGGCGTTGCCCGGACTAATTGATGATAAATGCGTATTTTTATGTTTGGTTCATGTTACATTTAATGAGTTTTTGTAACTGTTTAAAGAATGTTCCACAACCATAGCTTTGCATGCAGTATGGTGTGCAATAAACTAGTTTTGCCATCGACATACTTGTTAGAGGGGTACAGTGCTTTCAAATCTCTCAAAATGTTGCTGTTCGGAATTGCTTAAACACCTACATTGTGTTGTAACTATAGTGATATAATTAGTAAAGAAACATAATACTATTGCGTATTTTTAGGGATCTTTTAAATAGTTAAAGGAGACACAAAAAACGTAATCGAAATTAAGCATTCCCGAGTGAGTTTCTGGCGTTGATTGAAAAGGGACGAGTCTACTTTTAAACGAGCAACACTAATCAAACAACCATTCCAACAAAAACTTGCTATCGTTTGATTATTTTAGCTATGCTTTGGTAAGTTCAATGTTGCACACAAGACATGCCGGATCTCGTGTAAAATGGTAAACAAAAAACTGTCTTTCCTTGTTCTACAAAAGTATCACGGGTGAAACAAAATTTGCAAAACATTCGGAAGCCCAGACCGAAGCGATAGAGACATCATACAGTGTTGTTTTGTCCCTTCATGAGTTTCCATGCATCTCACTAATCTCTACATTCTTTGAGCCAAGACATTGCAAAACATGTGCAAATCTCTTTGTTATACAAATAGGTCTTCCGCGTTTATTGTACCAAAGTGCAATGCTCTGTATAGATGACAGCTACAGTGTACGAACTACAGTCCACTGTATAGTTGGACTGGACGGGCAGTGTAGTAAACACAAATTTCTAACTACACTTGCATGCTCATCTTCTAAAACCCCTCTCTTTCAGTCTTCTAATTAGAAACCTGACAAACTGTCCATATTAGATATCAAAATAAGTAATGTTGCTTCATTAAGACGCCACGGAGTTGAGTACAGAAGACTGTAAAACTGCGAGGGGGCTTTATGAATGTCTCCACGACGGGCTTATTTAGCTTTCAGCTGCTTTGCGAGCTCAGTGTATGCCGGGTCACAGCAGGACTTTAAAATAAGCTGTGGAAGACGTGCTGGACATTAAACCCAGCCCGAGGTACCAGGGCTGCATCACACAGCCCCGGGTACCAGAGCTGCATCACACGGCCCAGCCCCGGGTACCAGAGCTGCAGCACACGGCCCAGCCCCGGGTAACAGAGCTGCAGCACACGGCCCAGCGCGAAAAGAGCAACTTGTACAGCCCGCCGGGAGGAGAGTCTCAACACCCGGCCCAGCGAGGACGGTCGTGTGTTCAACAGAGTGAAGGAACGGGTTGTGTTTCGCTGCAATTAAGCCCGTGAACATAAAAGGTAAATAACCTGATATTTTCCACTTAAATTCTCTATGTAAGGGACTGTCTAAGCTTTAGTGTATGTACGGAACTTACTTCGATACCGGGGATTTTTTCGTTGGTAGTAGTGTGCAAGGGAAGTTGCAGTGGAGCGTAGGTTACCACCGAAATTAAGAAAACAAGATAAAAACAGCATCATGGAGAGGTGCTTCTTCAAACCCGTCTTAGCGGTCAATACTCGCATAGTGCCCGTTGAGTGGTACGAAGTCATCGCTCTGCGTTTTGAGCTGCTCGGCTGTAAATAAGTTACGTGCAGTAAAAGGCCAACCGTCACCTAGCAAGGCTCTGTTGACAAAAATGATGTATTTAAGAAAAATCTGAATTTGAGAAAAATTGATTGTAAAGTTCCATTCTCTTCTAAATGTGTTCTGTCATGGTTCAAGCAGTGAGTAATTTTAGAGCAGAGAAACTTCATAGTTTCCTTGTTTTATTATGTTAATCTTGAGATTTAAGGCATTTCGTGTTTTCAGTATAGTAGGCCTAATTATCAATTTAAAAAGTTGAGTTTTCCGCTAATGATCACCCATTAAATCCTCTGACGTTATTTGGTAAAATGACATAACTTGAGATTGATCATCAATATCGTGAACACTTTGTCTTTATACTGTTAACCGTTTAGTTTAGTTTTGATTGACAAAGTAGTTGATTGTTTCTATGGGGGACGGTTATACTCTACTCCAGGGAGACATTTATCATCATGTTTGGTTCCATTTTGTGGCCCAAATAGCTCAACGAAACTGATTGTACCTTATGTAATACTTTGTTTTGCTTTTAACAACATTTCGAACGGGGAATTTTCTCTATCTCTCAAAGAAGTAAGGAGTACAGTTTTCAACTGTCCGTTTGAAAACTAATTGTTTTTAATCTGCCAATATCAACGTTGGCCCAACGTTGGCTCAACATAGACTGTGCAAGTCTCGCGCATATCCGAACGAGAAACACGCCAAACGAAGAAAATTTTTATTTCTGAAATAAAATCTTTGTTTTAAATTATATCTCATGACTAAATCTGAACAACAAAAATAAATAATTACAATTTGATGAAATTTGTATTAGCTTTTGAAAAAAATACACAAAAGTGTGTTAATTATTATTGAAAAAAAAATTAAAACTCTTGGACAAGGATGCTTTCTTGACGTTAACTTTTTACGCGGATTTGTGATGGTCAAACGGGTTTAAATTGACCCGTATCGCAGTTTAAAGAGGATGCTGACGCCCCAACAACCATAGACTGCAATGAAAAGGGTTCGCTTTGCAATTACAGCATCTGGCGATTATAATCGCGCATCCAACACAAGCTTTTACATAAAATTTATGACCGGAGGCGAGCACAAAATTCTTAATTTTTTGCAATAACCGGAAGCTGAGGTCAAGTTTAATTCTCGGGTTTTCTTCGTTATATTGTTGGATTGGTTTTACTTTCATATTTTGTTATCACTTAGTATTACATTTCCAACAACATGTATAATTGTCTAGGTTATAAACTACATTAAACTAAAATAATTGACGAAACAAAATCTTGCCAACGTAAAACTCCATATGGTTGGGACCACTATGGTCCCGGAAGTTCGAATGTGCGCGAGACTTGCACAGTCTATTGGCTAAACATTTACGTACATTTCTAATGCTATGACTGAAAACTGATTTTTTTTTTCGAGTAAATTCGGATTTGATTGCTCCACCAACACTTCAACGTTATCATTGATTCTGACTCCTGAAACAAGCAAACTATTATTTGTAAAGACGGTTCTATTTTAAACCGAGATATATTTTATTTAACCACGAGGTTTTATGGTGGTGTGATGTGCGGCATGTATCCTACCTTTTTTCCTTCCCATGTACTTTATGACTTAACCATTATATGTTGGGGTCAGCCGTGAACTCTCTAAGAATCCATTTGACACCTTATTATTATTTGCAGTATTTCAATTAAACTTGGGCAGTCAGGTTGGTGTAGTGGTATCTTGCCTCGCCTTCCACCTATGGGACCCCGGTTCGAATCCCACCTGGGGCACTATGTGGATTGGGTTTTTCAGTCCCTGCCTGATTGCGTGGGTTTTCCCTGGAATAATTCTCTGGGGTTTTCCTCCCACATCTAAAACTGAAACTTCCTTCTTTGTCTTCTCTCTTCCTATCTCATCCTGTTATTGGCGCTAAAATGCTGTTGGATGTGTAATAAAAATAAAAAAAAATAAAAATAACAGCTTAATCACAAGATGTTAAATCAATAATGATTATTTACAGTCGAGTCATATGTAACTTAGTGGAGTTAAATTTGTGAACAACTATTTTAAACATTAACGAGTCTTTAAAAAATGAACTGATTTCATTGGTCAGCAGCGGACGCGTATAATGCATATTTGAACTGTTGCATATGCATAACTACATATCACGCTGGGGGGGGGGGGGTGCCTCCGGGCGGATTCATCAAGTCGGACTTTCGAGAGCAGAGTTGATTGGCACTTTTCTGTCGAGTGAGGGCGCACAACAAATAAAGCTTAAATAAAGGTGAAATAAAGCTGCGTGTGATGGATGCAGTGGATTAATCAGACGACCAAGGACTCGACGAAAGTTCGACTTGGGTCAAGTCTAACATCAACATGAAGCCAGTATCGGAACATAACAATGCATTTCACATCTTTTGCTGACGTGACGCTAATAATATAAAGACTGCCATCATCTACCTGCTGCAGCATATCAACATAAAACCCAATGGTTTTCATTCATGTTGGCTTATGGACATCCATATTGTTCAGAGTTGCCCTAGCACGTCTCTGGTTTGTTTTTCTTCTTAAAAGTCCGATCGCTATCCCACTTTGTTTTTCCCCCTGAAATGTTTGATTGCCCACCGGCGGTGTTTGTCTTGTTTGGCCCGTACGGTTTGTGAGTTAGAAAAAAGTAATGGTCTTAAACTTGGCAATCGATATGAAGACAACGCTAAATTGTACCTATAGATTTCCAATAATGGTTCAATGTAAGTTATCCTCAAATAGCAAACTCTGAGCTAACCCGATAAATAACCAACATAGCAACAATGTAATAAATGTTCATAATAACCTTGTTGATCATTGTAAAGCTGCCAACGCCAAAGGATCGGGCTAAACATTGTTGGCCCAATGAATATAAGCTTAAATGCTATAATAATGGGTATTCTGTTTGTGTTAACGACACTCGTTCTCAATGGCAATATCTCCTGAATAAATGAGGTATGGTTTCAAATATTTTTGACTTAGAGCTCTTTCTATGTTCATAAATTACGTCAGGGTTCTTTTTACACATTATTACGGATAACACTTTCAAGATCATCCTCGCAAATATTTAAAACCAATCTTTTTAACTTCAGTGCGCAAATGATGTCGGGGCGATTAGGGAGAAAACGGGGAAAATATAAAAAGTTCACATAATTTTCATCCTGATAACGACATCGTTAGCCATCAATGCGTTATTTTGTTTTAAATCAACATAGGCAAGAACAATAGTATTAGCATAAGCCCCCAAAAATAACAGACAAATGGCCGACTGAAAACCTACTTTTCCAAAACATTGATTGCCCAAATAAAACCATGGTGAAATTGTCGACCTAGAGCCAACATTGGTCATACGTTGCCTACTAACACAATGCCGATATTGCTTTCCAAAGTTGGCTTAAAATTGATCGTCAAAGAGTCAAAATTGGTCCCACGTCGGAACACAACATAATGCCGATATTGCTTTCCGACTAAGAACCAAGGTCAACATTGATCGCTGTCAGTCAACACAATGCCGATATTCTTCTTCGACTAAAAGCCAATTTTGGCCGAACATTGAGCGCCAAAGTAAAAACAGTATCATTATTGCCGATCTATAGAGCCAACATTTGCCCAACATCAGAACCCCAACACAATGCCAAATGTTTTTTTTTTTTTATATTAAAAAAACAACATTAGCTTACAATGATTGCCAGCGTAAAACCATAGTGATACTGCCGATCTAAAGCAAAAATGTGCCCAATATCAAAAGCAGCAACGGCGATGTAATGCCAAAGTTGAGCCAACGTCCTAAGCTGAAACAATACCAACGCCGCGTTGCCGACAAAAAACCCAAACGCTGGCCAGTTGTATGAACAGCATAGCGGAGGAATGATGTATTGCGTTACCAAATACAGATGAAATCACCCAGTTACCCAGTATGAATCGTTTCATTTCATATTTTCCAATTTACATTTTTGTCTTTTATTAAATTTTATTTAAAGGAACTTGGTGTGGTTTTAACGACAGAGGCAATTAACAAAATTGTGTACCATGATCATACTGAGCGCCTGCTGCCTCCCCTGAGTAGTACGGGGGGGGGGGGGGGGGAATCCACAGGCATTTGGCCAACTCTGTGGTGTACTTGGTTCTCACGATTATTCTGAAACGTCATCGTCATTGCCGTGCCCTTAAAATTACTGATCACGTTCTTAGAGGCTGTACTACTATTTGTGTACATGCTTATTCCTTTTATGTGTGCTTCCCTCATCAGTAGTGCAATGTGCTGCTCGAAACCCTGCTAACCCAGTGTGCCACAGTACACCAGGGCCCAATTTCATGGCTCTGCTTACCGTAAGCAAAGAATCGGCGCTTACGGAAGAAGGGAATCCCAAGCTAACGTCAAGCCTATTTCACGGGTTAACACGGAATGTTTGCTTGTGCGCTTGCGTAGTCCACGTTTATGCATTCTACGCCTACACAGCTAGCGCAGAATTTCAGCGCTTGCACTGTAAGCGGAGAATGGTGATCGCAAGCACATAATTTTTGCGGTAAACAGATCCATGAAATTGAGCCCAGTTTGTCTAGGGCATTTGCCCTCGACACCGCACACCTCTACACTGTGTGACATTGAACTATCTTCAGTAATAGTCACGTTAATATCAGTAATTTTGTAAACTTAAACATCGATTACATTGCCTAGAAATGCAACCCTCAAACGAGGCATCTGTTTTTGTGAAACGTTAAGTCGGCACCTTGTCAAACATGCTCTGCACATTTAATTAAACAGTTAAGTGGGCTTGCAAGGGCTTATCTCCCATCAGACATCAAAGGACTCACAGCCAGTTGGTGAACAGATGTTTTCAATCATCTCTCTTGGCATCAGACTTATGACGACTGTGCACCCGAGTTGTAGTGTCATTGACATTATCCAGCCGCCATTGCCCTGTGTACAAACCAATGGGGAAATTGTTGTACATGCGCAATGGAGGATTTTTTTGTTTCTCCACCCACTCTGACCGAGTCGGTGACCCCTGTTGATTGACACCAATTTCAGACTGCGTGTAATGGTACTGGGGAGGATATCATGGAGTATGACATGGCTAGTTTTTATCACGTGGTTGCGGTTATGTTTTTCTTGATTTGGGCCGAACATGTTTGACCACGTCTAAGCATATTTTTACTTGAATAGGCCTACACAAACATATTTGTCTATCTCAATAAGAACAAGAGTATAACGTTTTACAAATTGTATTGTTAAAGTAAAAGACCAACTTTGTCAACCAATTACATCGACCTCTGTTTATGTTACAAAGAACTTTAAATTTAAGTACATACATATTTAATAGCTGATGCAAAGAAACAATTTATATTTCAAACAAAAACTGAAATATGCTTTAATCCACCTGCCGTTTCAGTAAACTCTTTAACTATTTTTTACTGTTACTGGAACCCCCCCCCCCCCCCCCCACTGAATTATATCTCATCTTACTATTGTTGCTAGTCGTCGACGTACATGTAAACACACACTGTTACTGTTACTTGTTGTACTTGTTGTAGGTGTTATTTTGTTTATTCGTCAATTGTAAAGCTGTTTTGTTTCGTTTTGTAGGCTGTTCCTTGACAAGCCCCGCTTTTTGGAACGTGCCTCCACATTCATAATTGACTGTACTTTTTGATGATGATATGTGGAAATAAACGTTGCTTTGAATTGAATTGAATTTCTAACACGTGTATTTTGTGAAAAGGTAAATTTTGAACACAAAGTTATCATACAATTCTCTTTACAAGATATATAGCACTGCACGTGGGTTTTAGTCGTTGTTGTTTGTATGATTCATAGGGAAATGATAAACCGTTACTTGTGATGTTTAGGTCAAAGGGGCGAGTTCACTTTTAGGGCACAGTAAGAACAACGTATATAAATACGTCCACAAAAACATACATTACTCGACGTCATCGCCAACCGTTGGTCATGTGCCGAATGGGTAAAGGTACAATATTGAAATGGCAAACAATTTACTTTCATGGGTGCTTTTCTTTATAAAAAAAAGCAGTCTATTTGCTGGGTTGGCTGTTTTAACACACGTATCAGACTATGCTCTGTGAGCATTTTGTTCAGCAGCCTCGTTTTGATCTTTGAGCCAGTCTAAGTTGTAGCCTCATTTTCAATAAACGTATCAGTCTAAGCACTGTGAGCAAATCGATCGGTCCTTGGCCCTCATTAAAGGGACACACCGGTTACATGTTTACGTAATTTAGTCATGTAGAATCAAAGACAATTATTTCTAGATGGTTTTTATATTTGTTTAATACAAAAATATCACGTAATTCACGAGAAATTACCGAAAAAACAAAAGCGGTCAAAGGTCACCGTATACGCTTTACCAGCCGTTGCAATTGTCAAATTTACGGGATACATGCTGTGCAATGTTGCAAGTAGACTGGTGCTCTGTTTATGTAAGTGTTTTACTACGATAAGGCATGAGGATCCAGTCCACGTTATCCATCTGAAAGTGTGTATAAACAACGGACACGGAAACTAGTCAACTCGCCCCCCAGCAAACTTGCCAATTACAAAGTGCCCAACTACAAAGTCGCTCCTCACATACAAGCTCGTCCCCTCTCAAAGTTGCCCCTCACAAAGGAATTTAACAAATTGGTGTGATTGGACTTCAGGGGAACGAAAGCTATCTTGAGGGAACAAAAGGTATCTTGAGGGAACGAAAGAGGAATTCTGGGGAACAAAATCTCATTGCGAGAGAACGAAAGCGTGTTTTTAGGGAGCGAAAGCATATTTCGGGTGAATGAAAGTATATTTCGGGCAAAAATTCAAAGTCGTATTTCGAGGAAACGAAAGTTTTGATTTTAGGGAACGAAATCCCCTTTCGAGGGAAAGAAGGCGTATTTTAGCGAAGGAAAGCATATTTCGAGCGAACGAAAGTGTATTTCTTGCGAAAAAAATCATACGAGTGCGTATCTTCAGGGAGCGAAAGCGTATTTCTGGGGAACCTATTTTCTAGAAATAAACTATTTCGCTACCTAGAAAAACACACTGCGTTCACAAAATGAAAAAAAATATTTTGTGAGACAAAATTATATTTTCATCGAATTAAATAATTGTTTGAGGAAGCGAAATGATTTTGTTGGAATTTTGTGTGTCGAGGGATGCAATAGAAATTTCGAGTGAGGTTTTTTTTCCCACCTTTTGATTTGTTTTGTTTTTCACTTTATATTTTTTTTTTGGGGGGCTCGTTTTTGGGGGAATTGTTTGTCGCACATATTGTTTAAACTAATTGCACCGTCAATATAAAAGTGGTATTCCTATGTATTGACATAAATCTTATTTAATTACCCAAGAAATTCGGTACAAATCGGGTCAAGGAACGTACACAGAGCATTGACAAGTTGCGATTTTGAAACAACGGATTCGATCAGCGAGGTGTACCGACTAGCAAACCCGCAATAACAACAACGTAGTTGGTGGTCTGGCTCCCTACCCCTCCCACATGTTCATGAGCTTCCGAGTACAGCTATCTCTTGGCTAGTGGGTTTCCGTCGCGCTAGCACTGCCGAGATACTCTGCTCGCAAAGGACACGACTGCCCCTGTATACGTGTAGCCCACACGCTGTGCACTGTGGGACACGCTTCCGTTGCTTGGACTCTCTGAAATAAAATCGTACGTTCGACTTGTTTGTATTATTTACAACTTGTATCCATAATTTGAATACGTATTTTCGTGTGTCAAATACTCATGAATTCTTGTTAAAAAACAAAGTTGAATTCGGTGCAGTAATTAATTTTTATACGGCTGGTAGTAAAACTAACTCCGAAGATCACGAGGGTTATCCGAACCAAAATGTGGTTCGGATAACCCATGTCACCTTCGTTTTTGTGAAAAATGCTCAAAAACTACCAAAATCGATGGTTTCTTTAAAGAAACCGTTCTTCTCCATCACTGGAAGACCTTTGTAGTCATGTCTTAGTCTATTTTGTAGCCAAAATAGCCCAACGAAGCCGGTGTGTCCCTTTAATTTAAGAGGCGTTAGGGCTGGCGTACACACATGCGCGCGGAATTACCCACTGATTATGATCCAATCTACGATAGTGTAGCACTATATCATGTAAATCCATGGCAAATAATTCTTGTCATTCTTTGCTTTTTGCAAAAAAATAGTGCTTGATTGCAATATTTGTCTCACCTTATTCTACATTATCCATGCAGCCTCCAAAACGACTGGTGATCAATGCATATCTAGAAAATGTTGATTTGATATAAATTGCATTACTGAAACGAGAATCCACAAATAATACAAACTTGTATTATTTGTGGATTCTCGTATGGTTAGACATTTTAAATGAACTTGATTTTAAAAGGTACTTTGAGCAAAAGCTATTTGAAGACAACAGGTTCTTTGATATTCAAACACCCACTAATTGAACATTCCAAAATTGCGCGGTGCATCGTTGTTACTTAAAAGTCAATTAATTACCAATAATAATAGATGTTAATTTTGCTTCGAGGATAATGAATATAATTTAACACACATCGGTGTAAGGGTAAAAACCAAAAAAAAACAAAAAAAAACAATAATTAATAATTGGAGGGGGGAGTTGATCATCCATACATACAGCTGAGAAGTTGTATTGCGAAGGACGCGGTTACAACGTGTTCGAGCCATTGACATGAAAAGCAGCGGCGTAACTAAGGTAAAATTTTAGGGGGCACTGCTGGCAAATCAACACTATATTCCTTTGCACTTTTTAAAAACTGGATCCTAATCTACACAATGGCGGGTTCCAAACAGCCCCTCAATTAAACTAAATAGAATATCATACTTCACAAGGAAACAAATATTTTATAATTATTATTAATTTTTTTTATCACTCTTTTTTGCACATCTAGAACCATGCAGTTACTGTTTATGGGGATTTATGTATTTGAGGACTGGCACTTATAGTTTTATTTTTTACACACTTTGGGGCCATGCACAGTAGGCTTAATCAATGTTAAAAACGTTGATATTTTTTCGAAATAATTGTTTTGACCCATCCGCCCCCCCCCCCCCCAATTTCGATTTTTACATACTGACAAACTATTTAATTTACCCTATACACTGAAGAACAAAGTAATGTCTCAAATGAAGCAGATATTTTAGAACAATGCTCTCACAGCTCAAGAGTTTTCAATGGCTTTTCCTTATGTATATACGATAAATGCAACGGCACCCAGCACGTCGTGTAGCTTCATGTGACACTACCGTACCGTATTTAACGTGGCAGACTGTGGCAGAATGGGGCGCTCGCGGTCGATGAGTCATACAATTTGCGGACGTGATTTACCGTACTCTGAAGACGTTGGTAAAAATAACAACTGTCCATTGCAAAGGTGCAACAAATATGTGTAAATAGAAAAATAGTTTGACACAATGAGTTATACGCCACCAGTACTCCATAAAGGTTTATAAAACTGAACATTTTATATTCTGGTAATTATTAAGGTCTCAAAGGTTCAGATTGCCCCCCGTGCCCCCCCTTAGTTACGTCACTGATGAAAAGGCGCATTTGGCAGCCATCCAATTCGATCAATACCACGGAGCACGGCCAGAGATCGAACTTAATTGCAAACATGACTGAACTGAAAGGATGTTATGATCAACACTATAGCATAGGCTTCCGCGTGAATACGACACTTTAGCTATTTCTATAGCCAATTATTTCCCCTCAATATATAGAGTAAGCGGTGATAATCCCGGAGAGAGAAGAAAAATGGCCAACGGTATTAGTTTGATTTTCCTTTTGCTTGAAATGAGTTCCAAGGCTTCATCATCTTATAGTGCGAGAGGGGCCTGGTACCAACCAATAGAGCATTACGCCCTACTCGGCCACTCCTTCATGAATATCTCGGGCATCTCTGCTGCAAGGTGTTCAGTTCGGTGTCTCAGCCATCATGGATGTTTCTCATTCAACTACGATCGCACCAATCAAGTCTGTCAGATGAACCGCGCTACCGGAGGGCAAATCTGCGATAGTTTCCAAGAAATGTTGTCTGTTTCGTTTTACGACGCAACTGAAAACTCCATGACTTGCCAGGTATGTGCTCAAATCATTTACATTTTGTTCTTCTTCCAGCGAGCTCTTTAAACATGTACATCTGTTGCTTTATTAAACCTTTTCTTGTTTCAACTGGGTGGCTCATTCATTGGTAACCACTGAAAACCATGAGTTACAGCAAACATATGCCTACCTATACACACACACACACACAAAACAACAACCAAACAATTTAACAATAAGAAAGGACACGGACTCTTTACAGTATTAAAAAAAACTTTAAAAACAAAACAAAGAAGGGTAGATTGTTTTTTCTGTTTTAGTTGTGCCAACCTAGTATAAGTCCTCAAGATCTGAATTAGTTGTTCTTTTTATTAAAGCCATCAAATGTAGGAAAAACGAATTTGTTTTCCATACCTGAGGTCAGGGGAAAGCATATTCTATGAGAAAAAACGTGAGACTTCAAAAAGGTTTTGCAAGACCTGTCTTTTATTTACTCTTGTAGCTGTTCCTACAAAGTAGTCGGAACAGCTTTTGTTTTCCTCAAGATCTTTATTTGTTGTTCTCATCTTTGTTCCCTCCTCAAGTAATCATTAGCTTATTATTAAAGGGTCAGATCCGATATCTTATTGAAGTTTAGGTCATAAAGTTATCGAAAAATATATTTAGCTTAATTAACATCCCTAATTAATTGATTTAGGTTCAATGACATGAATATTTAATGAGCCAATCTTGAGACCACCAGATGTCAAAAAGTATACAATCGATCATCAAACTTTGCTAAAATTTATACTTGTTAAGTGAAGTAGTTAAAAGAATGCAAATAAGCGCAGCAATAAATGGTCTCTCTTTGAAAAGAGGGATTAGGAAGTACAAATGCAAAACCCCCAATAGATCGATCCATTAAGCCCCGCCTCCTTACGAGTTGACCAATCACAGCCGCGAAACCCGATCACCATTAGTGCAAAGATCACCAAACGGCTCAAATGGTGATCAGATTTCGCGGTTGTGATTGGTCAATGAGAAATGGGCGTGGCTTAATGGATCGGTGTATTAAAACAAATGTAAGCCAACCGTCATAAAGTCATAATCGTTGCAATGTATAGTAACTTATTACACATTTAATAATTTTTTATAAAAAGATGACCCCACCTTGACCTATACTTCCGGTCTAAACACAATTTAGATTAAAAAAGTCATAGTTCTTTAGCAACATGTCTTTGTTTACCGTCTTGTAGCATGCAGCACATGTAACATTATGCTTAAAACGTGACCGTACTTAAGTTTTTTTGTTAGGGTTTGGGCACAGTAAGAGTCAAAACGAGGGTCCATGTTGGGTTAAGGGTGATGACCAGTTTCAGGGTTTCGATCGTATAATCATAAAATAAAAACAAAACAGTTTCGTGATCTTCCAAAAGACAATGTCTAATTGTTTATAAGTTTTCTTATTTTGATGATGACGTTTTATAAATTATTATCAACAATATTTGTATCTATACTTTGCTTTACAGATCAGTTCAGGAAATGGAAAATGTTCCCCTTTGAAAGACTGTTGGGGTTTTGGTGAGTAAAGCGGGGAATTTCAATCGTTTCATTTCCAGTTAAAAACATCTTTGATGTAAGAAACAGTAGATTTTTCTGTTTATTCCTTTCTCCACAGTTTTGTGTATTATTTTTTACAAATGTTTCTGTTATCACTTCAGAGAAACTCGGTCTTGAAGATGGTTCGATCCCCGATGAGAGCCTCTCTGCATCAAGTAACTATAAAGGAAGACGAATGTCAACACCTGCTGGTGGCCGTCTCAACAAGCCCCCGCCCGATGAAAATACCATAGGAGCATGGCATTCTATGGTACCGGATACCAACCAGTGGATACAGGTGGACTTTGGCAACCCAACCTACGTCACTGGGGTACTCACACAAGGGCGTTACGCTGGAAACCCCCAGTGGGTGACGAAGTACAAAGTGCAGTATGAACCGCCCTCACCGGCATGTCTTGTTGACGTGAAAGATCAACTTGGTCAAACTCAGGTATGGTGATTATAGTCTTTATGTAATTTCATGTTTTGTTCATCCACACCTGTCCGTAATCAATTATGTGTTCGCTAGAAGGCTTCAAGAATTGACGGATTGGAATTTTTTTAACGGAGTCCAAAGGCTCCTATCTGATAATTCAGAACATTTGAAAGTGGCTTAAAAAGAAATTAGCATGCTCTTTATAAAAGATAATGTTGAAAATAATATCACGAGTCATTGTTTTGATGTTGTCACGGAGAGCTATTACAATATTGTAAACAATAGTTGTCAGGGGTGCGTTTTCGCGGTCGTAACCCGTAACTGTTTCGGTTGAACTTGCTATTATTTAATCACTGGCCATTGACCGAAACAGTTATTGGTTACGGCCGCGAAAACGCACCCCAGCTTTCAGCTGTTACCATGACAACCATTTGTTTGAGCTTGGGTCTAACAATTTTTTTCTTTTTTTTTCTTTGTCTCTTTCAATACGATTTCCACTTTTTGAAAAGATTTTCTAAAAAGAGTGGTAGTGAAGTGTCCTGTTTTGGTGTTGAATGCATACGGTCAAGTCAACCCCCCCCCCCCAAAAAAAAAAAAAAAAAAGAGAGAGAGAGAAAAAATGCACACACGCAGAGTTATTTACAGTGTTGAGGAATAGGATTTTTCTTAAGTATATAGAACAAAGAAATATCCACGCAGTGACTGCAACACAAACATGTGTGCCCTTGTGGGGTCTTTTATACAATGGAACAATGGACCCCACAAGGGAAATCTTTGTTCAAGTTGGACCCCACAAGGGAATTCTTCAGAAAAGGAAAAAAAGAACTACAATAGTGGGGCCCCACAAACAAGATCCGTAAGGTTGGGTGTTTGGCGTGTATGTGTGAGTAGGTAACCACATTCAAACCGGGAACCCATAACAAAAGAGGACAATAGGTCCACGGTTGCTATCACAAAGGAAAGCATTGTGGTCCACGGTTGCCATCACTAAGAGTTGAACAAAGGAGGGTCCACGATTGCAGGCTGTTACACACTTGGGTGTGTGTGTGGACGTGTGGAAGTCCACATAGTGTTTCGAAACCCTGCCATGTGTGGACCTCTTTTGTTCTCAGGTCCACACTTGGCACGTAATAACTTTGTGGGGACTTCCTATTGTTGTTCTAATAGTCCCTTTTGTAAAGAATCACGTTATGGGGGACCCAGTTTAACAAAGAACAACGTTATGGGGACTTTTGTTCCACAACTCTGGGTATGCCTACCCAAACATACACACACAAAACAGTCCTAATGCTATTTATTCAACCTCCTAGATATTCATTGGCAACGTCGATAAAAACAGCATCGTAGAGAGGCGCTTCTTCAAGCCCGTTTTGGGGGTCAAGATTCGCATCGTTCCCGTTGAGTGGGAGGAAAGAATCACTCTTCGTTTCGAGCTTCTTGGCTGTAAATAAGTTACGTGCAGCAATAGACCAATCGTCAGGTCCGTTGCTGAATTTGGGAGAATTCGCATGAAATCATAATGTATATAAATGGTGATAACGTTTTTGTGACAACAAAATCCCGCGATCGTTGTTCTTATTATCATTTGAAGACGTTTAGAATAATATTTGGTTCCATTTTGTAGCCCAAACGAAACACGGACACACTTGGTTTATGTCCTCTCATCAGGATCTGTACACAAATAGACCCTTCCTATGAAATATGCTAATTACAGTCACGCATGCGTACAGACACTGTTGGTTGGCAAACGCAATGTGCACTAAGGGCGCACCCCTCTAAATAATCTCCCATAGGAACCAATGCTAAATGATAATTATTCAAAAATACTCAAAAAATCGTGTAAGTCTCTCAGCCTCTTGAAAACCAATCAGACATATTTCCGGACAACTAAACTTCAGAATTCTTTTCAATTTTTGGCAGGTCAGCCGTTTGGAATTTTTGCTAACTACCCCAGAAGAAAAGAACACGATATTTTTTTTTTTTCCAAAACCGACTTGCTGCCAGTTTTCGTGAAGCACTTCTCCACTTCCCCGGTCAAATAGGGCCAACTTTAACGCCTAAATTTATCAAGTCTCCTCAAAAGTTGAAGCACAGAACCCCCAGGTTGTGATAGATTTTTATATTTACACAATCTATTAATTGCATGACCCCAAAACGTTATAATTAAAAATAAGTTGTGGGTTTACAAATTATGATAAGTAGCTTGGCGCATTAATTCTGGCTTATTTAGTGTGGTGCACCCTATAAGGGCACTTAATTATTCTTTATGGTTAAAAAATTATGCTTAAATTGTTGAGAATAAGTCACTGACTTGATATCTGGAAAAAAAAAAGTGAAATGTTATTGCGTTCGTCTACAACAAGGTCAAACATGTTGGAGCATTTACATGTACTCTAAGCACTATGCGAGAAGAAAAACCTGCACGACACACTGTGTACATTCTAAGGACAAGTCAGAAGTTATATCCAAGTCCTCACTCAAAAAGTTATTAACATGTCTCTTTTTTATCACAGGATCATAAAAACCTTACAAGTTATTTAATTAATCATTAAGAAGGGGTTAATTGGCATGAACAAGCTGTAAACATGGAAGGGGGCTGGCCGGGGGGGGGGGGGGGGGGTCACATTTTGCTTTCCCTTAAATTATTCTAACCATGCATTCATATTAGTCTAAAATGGGGAGCTTTATAAAATCTAGAAAACACATAGGTCACTTTTTGTACATTTAACTGCCCTTTCAAATTGTATTCTACCTCTGGAACGGGGTAAAAGGGGA
This sequence comes from Leptasterias polaris, assembly GCA_037783415.1. NCBI lineage: Eukaryota > Metazoa > Echinodermata > Asteroidea > Forcipulatida > Asteriidae > Leptasterias > Leptasterias polaris. The sequence continues at coordinate 701,145 of JAZGTN010000130.1, forward strand.
AAAGGGTGGGCGGGGCGTGGGCGGGGCATGTTGAAAAAGGCCAAACCATTATGATTGTTTCTGGTTGATGGGGACAAGTTATAACTCTATCCAGAAACAGATGGCTATTATCTTAGACAATTCCCCTGGGATGGGGGCCTTTTCACAGGTCCTACTGTCCAATATGGAGCATTGGCAATGGTTTTATCTTGATGAATTTTTGTGAAATTTATCTGAAATTGAAAAAAAAAATAAAAAAAAAAAAATTAATATTTTGGCATATCGGCCGAAATTTGTGCGTTCAGCGTAGTGTCGGCCCTGATACGCTAGCTTGTGCATCGGGAGAACTCTAAAAGTATTTTTGCTTTAGACCACAATTAATGTGAGATCACTTATGATGGATGCCATTCAATGTTTGTAACAAATCCATTGCCATAAAAATGGGTAGAGCTAGACGCGGCATTTTCAAGATGCAAAAAACTTGGTTCAAGCCGAAAAATAAATTTAATTCACTACAAGACAAAGGCAGTGAAACTCAAAGTATACCTACACCACGGTATGTCAGGCCAACCCATCAGCAGTTGAGTTTAGCCGCCCCAAATACGGAGCGAGGAGATTTCTGCCACATTGCAGCACAGATGGAACAAGACAACCGCAGAAATGTGATGCTCCTTCGCCCAAAAGTTGTAGAAATGGCTCCAGTTGGCAAGATCCAGCTCAAGGGAGTGATCCCAATAGCCAACAAATGTGGCCAGCCACTGCCCAAGAGAGGAACTGATCACCAAGGAGGAGGTTATCGTTTTGTAGACATCAACTCAGCTCTAGAGCTGGGTGCACAAGCTGTACTTGATCATCAACAAACACATCCTAAGTGTGATGGTCAACCTAAACTATTGGCTGAGGCAGAAGAGCGTAGAGGTTTAGCCGTCTCAGAGGTAATGTCCTGCAAAAAGTGTGGTTTTAAAACACAAAAGACAAAACTTTACAGTGAGATAGCTAACGAGGGTAGGAAGCGGGGACGACGCACTGCAACCCCAAACATGTCTTTCCAAGTTGGCCTGCAGAACACTGGCATTGCAACCGCAGGTGCGAGGAGGCTCTTGACATCAATGGACACAGCTGTACCATGCACTAGTGGGCTGCAAAAAATTTCGAACAAATGTGGTGAAATTATCAAAAATGAAAATATCAGAGACATGGCAGACAAGAGGAAACTAGTGAAAGACATCCGTGAGCTCCAAGGCTTTGAACGAGAAAGTCCAATTGCAGTTGAAATGGACAGGCAGTATAATAATCCCCTGCGCAACTGTAGGAAAAAAACCCCATTTGTTCCTGCAACACAGACAAGAGACACCGTGTGCGAGAACGCAACTACTTCAAAGTTTGTTATAATGTACCATCAAGAAAACAAGCTTTGTAAAAGTGGTGAAATGTCACCATCATCATTCGGTCAACAATGCACATCCGCTAAGCACGGCGACAAGTGCACAGCTACTCGTCCAGCGCATTTCAATATGGGAGACGAGAGAGAAGGGGGTGTTCGATGTGCGACTAAACTTTTGGAGTGCACGGAACCAGTTCTTGTGGATAGAATAACAACAGACGCTGACGGCTGTCTAGCAAAAGGAATGAATTCTGTCATGAGAAGAAGAACGGGAAAGGAAATGGAAAGTCTGCTGGACCCATCCCACTTGAACCGCTCGCTTTGTGCGGCAGTCAGCCGAGCAAACTTTAGCAGTGACATGTTCCCTGGGAACAGTGCAAGAGACCGAAACAGAGTACAGGACCGATTTGCTGATGACGTGAGTCACAGAGCACAGGCTGAGGCACACCATATTTCCATTAAATGCGGAAATGACACAGCAAGCATGAAAAGACTGGCTGCAAAGGCGATTGATGCAATTCCGAACTGCTACATGGGAGACCATGAGAAATGCAAACAAAATTCTCATGTTTGCAACGGTAAATACAAGTACCCATACCTCTCTCGCTATGTCCGCGGCAGATTTATTTTAACATCTAAAGATGAGGAAATCTTAAAAACAATTTTGGAAAAACGCATAGGAGACGAAGCGATAGAGAGAACCAAGTACAGAACAAGTTCCCAGAAGTCTGAATCCATGAATCATGCCTACGCCATGACAAATCCAAAAGGAACACTAACCTTTTCAAGGAACGGAGCTTCAAGAGATCACAGCGCCATCCATCTGGTGAACAACCAACATGCAAACTCTATTATCAAAAAGTGTGAGGCAACTCATTGCCCCATTACTGCTGGATCACCCGCTGCAAAAGCCCTCGATGCAATGGACAAAAAACAACAATATCACAAAAAACGTGTTATGGGAAAGATCTACAAAAAGCGACGAGCACAGTGTCGAGCTGAACGATATCACACTTACTATGCTAAACAAAATTTGTATCAACCTGGCCAACTAAATCCAAAGTCACAGGACACTAACTCATCGTATAACTATGAGGGGCCAAAGATTCACAAGGAGCACAATTACAGCAGAATGTTCTCAAAATGGAAAAACCGATAGAGTGTAACTCTAATTGAATCACTTGACTTTTCCGGAAACTTGACATTCATAATAATGCAATGTTTACACCTCCCCCACTCTTCTTGTTCAGTTATTAGTTAATACCAACCATGCCATGTAATGTATGATGATGATGTTTACAACATGTTTATTTCTTCCTAATTGAGGAAGCAACCAGCCGCTGTTGACCCATGATTTTCTTGAAAGTGACTTACCATCACAGTCTCATCAAATAGTCATACACGATAGTCGTACCGTCGATCGTAGTTTGTCCCGTCTTACACACTGTATACTGACTGTTAAGTGTGTAGGAATAGGATGCCTAAAAAAAAAGCAAGCCACTCTTTGAAAACGTTGAATTATTCTGTTAACAAGTGACAATGTTACTGCTATCTATATTTTATTATAATTACTGTTTGCAGCCAGAGGAGTGATGTTTTCACGAACAATAAAAAAAAACGGCGATAACTGACGAAAGAAGTCTCAAACAACTCATTTCTGTCACGCCTGCAATTGTAAACAAACGGCAGACATGTTTAAATCCCAACAAAAATGGCTGCAAGGGCGCCACCATGTTGTATATATAGGGCGCACCCCTCTAAATGATCTCCCATAGGAACCAATGCTAAATGATAATTATTCAAAAATACTCAAAAAATCGTGTAAGTCTCTCAGCCTCTTGAAAACCAATCAGACATATTTCCGGACAACTAAACTTCAGAATTCTTTTCAATTTTTGGCAGGTCAGCCGTTTGGAATTTTTGCTAACTACCCCAGAAGAAAAAAACACGATTTTTTTTTTTTTTCCAAAACCGACTTGCTGCCAGTTTTCGTGAAGCACTTCTCCACTTCCCCGGTCAAATAGGGCCAACTTTAACGCCTAAATTTATCAAGTCTCCTCAAAAGTTGAAGCACAGAACCCCCAGGTTGTGATAGATTTTTATATTTACACAATCTATTAATTGCATGACCCCCAAAACGTTATAATTAAAAATAAGTTGTGGGTTTACAAATTATGATAAGTAGCTTGGCGCATTAATTCTGGCTTATTTAGTGTGGTGCACCCCCAGGTACACCGCAGTAATGGAGGCATATCTGCTGCCACCAAGAGTTCAAGATCGGTGAAGGATTGCTGTATACCGATATGTCTCACATACTAACCACGCATGTGGAACAAATTGCCATCACAAGTAAAACCATCTGTTTCTTTAACCCGGTAAAAAAAAAAATCTTCTTTTCAATCAAGTATTTGAGTAATCTGATGTTTTTTCCTCCTGGTTTTGTATCTTTAAGTTTTTTTCTTTACTACGATATTCCGGATTTTTCAGCTTCAAGGTATCATGCAAATGTTTTTTGTACGTGAATTCTTTATTTTATTTAGTTAATTCCAGAACGTGGAGGATATTCAATAAAAAGAAAGCATCAAATTTAACCTTTTGACTGAATCAAACATTACTTTTTAGAAAATCCAGACCTAATTGTTGTTGATGTCCAATGAACTCATGTTTCAAATTTCGCTCCGAAAGATGAAATGACGTTTGCCACAGTTTTAACCTGAGGTTACAAACTTGTAGTTTTGTATCTTTCACGAGGATCTATAATTGGAACAGGAGTACATCCAAAAACTAAATTTGACCATTTTTAATATTTACGCAATTTGTGAGTAAGATAAACATGACGTGCCAAAGTTGAAAGCTGAACTATAGTTGCTAGTTACGCTATAAACCAACCCAAAATATACACACAAATAACCTTTAGAAGTATTTGTTTATTATTGTTGCTTAGTTGTCTTTGGTTTATAATACAACATAATTGTCATTTGTAAGGGGTCAACCACTCCCCCTTTATGTACCTATCGGGGACTCTTGTGCTGTATTTCCATAGCACAACTCCGGTTGACTTCAACATATATAATTTGTATGTATTACTAACGGTCTCAAACATTCCCTTTAAGCAACATGTAGTCATGCAGGGTTGGATTGGGGGCCAGTTTAAAGAGAGGTACATGTATAAAGGGTTGGACCTGGGAGTCCATTGATTTAGGACCTGGGAGTCCATTGATTTAGGACCTGGGAGTCCATTGATTTAGGACCTGGGCGTCCATTGATTTAGAACCTGGGCGTCAATTGAAGATACAAATTTGGACCTGGGAGTCCAATTCTGTTGAAAGTTTTTGGGACCTGGGCGTCCATTGGTTATTGTGTTTAAAGTTTATAGTGTTTGACAGTTTTATGTAAGGTTTTAATGATGCCAGCTTGCCAAAAAATATCGGTATTTGGCGAAACAGGTTAATAAAAACTGTTGCGAAAAACAATTAGAAGGTGTCTTTTGTCCTTCCCTCCGAGTCCTAGTGTATTGCTAGTTACGCTAGTTGCTGGTTGTGTAATTGAAGTAGGCCTACCAAATAGCGATCGTACTTTTTCGAACGAAAAAACATTTCGGTCGAACGAAGATTTGTTTCCTCCCTCCTTTTTTTTTTCTTTTTTCCTTATAACCTATTGCCCTTTCAAGTTCCGTCCTCTAAAAGCTCCGTACAGGAAATCAAAAAGTCTCATAAACTTTTTATTCCATAGAAAAAAATAAAGCACAATAAAAACAATAAAACAAAATGCAATCCCGAAAAATGTTTTATGGCTGGCATTCTTTTGATTGTTTATTTTTGTTTTTTTAACAATGGTGCACGAAGCTCTTCATGTACGTTATTTAGAAAACCCCTGAAGAGACATTATCAAATTGTGTTCTGATTGACTAGGCCCTTTTCCTTGTCTTCCTGTCTTAGCGGAAACTTTTTCATCCCGATGGACATGGTATTTTTTATTGCCGAATTTTGACTCCAGAAAATGGCGGACCGTGCAAGTTCACGATTGAAGTAAAGGGAAACTGCACAATCTCGAGGCATAATTGTGTTGATCTGTCTATTCTCATTTTAAAACATGCTCATATTAATAACAAACCCCTCGGATTGGGTGCTTCGGGCTTTAGGGCCTAATAAGCTTTTGTTTTGAAATTATTTCTTTGGACACATTTTTTTTAAGCAGAATGATTCACATCATTTGAAATTGCGTGGTTTGTGTGTATAGCTTTCTTAAAGAAAACAGTCCGCTATTTGTTAAATTAGTAGAACCAAACTTTAGTTGCCACAAAATGGTGGATCGTTTAGAAAGATGGATAGAGAGATAAGGTATTAATCACAAAAGTCACCACAGCAAAAAACTGAAATGCAACTTTAAATCATCATTAAAACAACTAAAAATACAGCATTAAAAGATTATCAAGATGTAAACATCACTTGAGAAAAAGAAAGCAAAACCCTTACGCACATCTATCTAGAAAATACACATCCTGCAAACACAGATTTGTACAAAAAACACACCCACAAGCGCCAACCCATGCACCCTTTCCATTCACACGCCACAAGGCACGCACTGGCTCTGTGTTGCTTCACTCTGTGGACAATCCCTTGCTCTGTACACTCACGAAATCATATTATTTAACACTATAAAAACACAGAGTGGACCTGTGTAAGTCCATATAGTGTTTCATGTCTCAAGATTTTGTTCTCCAATCCACACTTCCTATGTAACACTTGAACACCCAATCATGTATCCATTAAAAAATCACACAACCATTACTTCCAAACACTAACAAGGGCCTAAAAATGTGAATTCGTTTAATTTATAATTGTTTCGGACTTAATAAAAGCACCACAGTTAGTATCAAATGAAGTTACTGCCTGTGGTCAATTGAAAAGTAAAATAAAACCCACCAATTATTTTTATTTTTTTTCCTGTATTCTTTTTTTAAAACAACGAGCCATTTTTGTTCCACAGATTAGCCATGCTCTGGGTGGGATGGCTCTTTTCAGAGCCCTACGTCTACAAAAATTATAAAACAACATATAATATTCATCGTGCGATCAAATGACGATTCAAAATGACAGCTCTAGAAGAAAACATTCAACACTGAAATGTATCATCTTACTTATATCATTATTGTTAACATTTTTTTTAAAACACTAATTATAAACTAATTTGATGACTTGTAGGGTATTCATTGGTAAAATAAATTCGAATAATATGAATAATTCAATACTGGTCTAGCCACGGACTGCTACATACACCAAGCAGCCTGGCTGATCATCTGCATTCAAGTCTCCAGCCTTTACATCGTAGAACCTGCACTGACCAGAAGTCATGACGTAGTCGAAAGAAAGGCAGCCGTTATTCATCTTACAGCGCCCGAAGCATTGTATGAGTGACTTCATATCAACGGCCAACAGAGGGCGTTGATCGCTGACACAATCAATTCTTCCGTTGAACATCATTGTGGGCATGCTGGGTATAGCGAACGACTGGTCTTCCACGACCATAGTAGTTGTAGACTCAGCAGATGTAGACTCACCAATAGCTGACGATTTAAAAAATAAATAAATAACTGTCATTATTGGTGTGTCGTGGTCAAGCGGTTAAAAGCAACGGACTCAATGTCTGGTGGTGGGTTCAAGTCCTGGTCGTGGCACTAACAAGATACTTTATCATAAATGATATGTTCTTTGGATGGGACATTAAAGGAATACGTTGCCTTGGATCGGGCGAGTTGGGCTATGAAAAGCGTTTGTAACCGTTTGTTATGAAATGCACTTGGTTAGAAAGATGTTTTAAAAGTAGAATAATTATAATGACCCACACAAAAATATGCCTCGAAATTGCGTGGTTTCCCTTTACTTTGCGAACTAACACGACCCGCCATTTTGTGGAGTCCAAAATTTGGCTCTACGAAATGGCAGGCCGTAGTTCACGATGTAAAAGGAAAACCGCGCAATTTCAAAGCATATTTCATACTTCACTATATATTCAATAAACGATGATTACCTAAAACAGAGGACGATGTTTGTTGTAATCATGTCAACTGACCCAAGTGTGCTGTTTTTTGAATTATAGTTTTATTTCAGTTTCTTACTTGTTGCTTGGGCGCATTCTTCTATGTGGTACTCTTCAACCATCACTTCACACAGTGTCAGCCAACTGTTTGATGAAAGTGTTTTATTAACGTCAACACTGACGAATCTGGCAGCCACGGGAGGGTCACAGACAAAATTTAAGTGTGCCCCAGGGATCGATGCTTGGTCTGATGTTACTGGTAACCCACATGCGGCATTTTCTAAGATGTTGCTCTCTATGCCGGCCCTTACGATGGCGCCAGACAAACGCTCGTCTGTAAACGAAAACGGAAAACAAAGCTAAGCATGGCTATTGAGAATCTATAATACAGATTTCCCAAGGAAATCTGTCAACCTGGGTTAATCCCCCATTATGGGAAATGAATATGGGCTGGAGGAGGTTGATTCAAAAGAGGGCGCTATCAGAAATAGTTTGAACACAGTTCGCCGTTTGGGGGGGGGGGGGGGTGGGGGGGGGCACTGAATCTCCGGAGGACAGAGTCTCCTGCCACAATGAATAGTAAATAATATTATTACATAAAACTGACAAACGTTATGTTAAGGCTATAAACGTTTGCTTGTTTACTTTTCGTTATTAAGTTGTAGTACTGGCAGGTGTAATTATGTAATGACACAGAACAGCGCCCTCGCCAGCCCAAGCTCAAAAGCAAGGACCACGCCCACCTTTACACTTTCAATAGTCAACAAGTAGATGTTGAGCTTTAAAGTCATTGGCGTGCAGCCTGCTGCTGCAAGCAGCCACTATAGATCCTTGAAATAATAACTATCTTTGGGAAATAACAATCTTAACTTACTACAACAATCTCCTCTGTTGACAAGGGTGATACGGCCGAGGCAGTGGTTGGTGCCCAAGTCCACCTTCCACCAGGGATGAGAACTCTCACCTAAAACGGGAATATATAATTTGTACTAGATAAAGTGGGTACATTGTTTGTTTCGAAGAGGCCCCCCCCCCCCTTTAGATCAGTGGCGTAACCAGACATTTTCTTTTGAGGGCAAGCGGGGTGGGTATACACTTATTTTTACTAATTTATTTTTCTTTGGGGCGGCAGCTACACCTTCCATCACACCACCCACACCACCCACACAAGAAACACAACCCACACCACCACAACAACAAACATCACCCACACCACCAACACCAGCTATTAGTATACCCCGACACAACCAACACCATCAACGCAACACCAACAACACCAACAGAAGGAAAGACCTTGATCTAGGCTGTTAGTTCTTCGGCGATCTCGTAATGGTGCTTGGAAATTAAAATGTTAATCAAGGGTCCGTAGCCGCTCAAGTATTTTGACGGAACGAAGTATTATTTCCATATTTGTATTACATTTATAGTATAATAATTTATTATGACTAAACAATATTTCGAGGGAATGAAATAATTTTTCGGGGGAACAAAATCATTTCAGGGAACGAAATAAGTTATTTCGGGGGAACGAAATGATTTCGAGGAAAAATAATTGCATTTCGAGGGAACAAAATAGTTTTTTGATGGAACTAAATATTAATAAGCCTATGTGGGAACGAAATAATTTTGAAACTTTGTTTGACCCTTTCAATTTGTTTCATGTTCCTTTAGGGGCTCTGATGATTTAGTTCATGAAGAGTTTCAAATTGCCAGATTCAGTGCTAAATGTTTGGTATAATTTGTTGTTGTTTGTTGTGTTAATTGTTGGGGTTTGTGGGTTTTGGAGTGTTGGAGTGTTTGTTTGTTTGTTTCTTTCTTTATTTGTTTGTTGTTGTTTATTTGTGTGGTTTTTTTAAATAAGGGGTGTTGAGGAGGTGATAGGAATGGCCATCATAGAGTAAATATTTATTAGCACAATAAAATCGAAATAAATGGGAGTATTGTGTCCATACCATTGAGCTGTGCATCAATGTACACAATTCGTAGGTTTGAATATCCAAGAAGGAAATGACTAATAACCTTTTGTTTTTGCCTTCTCCTTTTCCCACACAGTTATCCACTTTATTAGTCTGCCCTTCATTGTATTAACTAATTATTTACCTCTCTTCTAACCTTCCATTTTGTCCTTTGTGTTCCCAACTTCTTGTGGTCAAGCTATCCCCTTCCCTTCATAACCCCCCCCCCCCCCCTTTGTCTTCATAATCCCTGCTTACCCCCTGCCTTCTCTGAATGCTTTTTGCTTTTCTCCCTCCACTCTCTCTATTCATGTATTTCCACTTGACTACTCTTGCAACTCTTGTCTGCTTGTATGTGTGTTGTGTGTTGTGTGTTGTCATTTAGCCTTCGAGAAAGACTCTGCTAGGGTCGAAACGTCAGGCCACTAACTTATTTTTTGCTAGAATTATTTGTATATTAAAAGGTAGTGGACACTTTTGGTAATTACTCAAGAAATTCATTACCATAAAAACTTACTTGCATGGTTAAGAGCACCTGAGAGCTTCTGACAGTATAACACATTGTTAGAAACGACTTCCTCTATAAGGTGAATGTAGTTTTTGAGAAAGAGGTAATTTCTCACTAAAATATTTGAATCTGAGAAGGACTTCAGGCATGAAGTCTTTCTCAGGCATTTGAAAGCAACGTGATATGTTTTTTTTCTTTCTTTCGTTATTTTCTTGCAACTTTGATGAACAATTATTGAGCCCAAATTGTCACAGATTGTTATTTTATGCCTATTTTGGGATACACCAAGTGAGGATACTGGTGTTTGCCAATTACCAAATGTACACCTTGCCTTTAAACTTACCGGTGTGAGAGCAAGATGAACTCCCTATATTCGATTCAGCGTCACCGTCTATTGCTAGGTCTGCCGTGTAGCCATTATACGTTGACACTTGACTGGCTTGCTTCCCCTGTAGTTCCAAAGCTGATGATAAGAGGAATAAACAAGATACATCATTTACGTAACAATTTGAAAACTATAAATATTATGTTTCTTTCCTAATATTAGCCTACGTGTCACTTTCGTACGGAAGCCGGATAGTGCCAGGAAATAAGAAGTGAAATATTTTTTCATGAGCGCGATAATATTTTTTTTGTACCATTTATCTGGCGGCCGCCACTTATTATCCGGCGGCCGCCACTTAATTATCCGGCGGCCGCCACTTATTATCCGGCGGCCGCCACATAATTATCTGGCGGCCGCCACATATTATCTGGCGGCCGCCACATAATTATCTGGCGGCCGCCACATAATTATCTGGCGGCCGCCACATAATTATCTGGCGGCCGCCACATAATAATCTGTACCACACGTTCTTTATTTTGCGGATTTTAAGAGGACGGGTCATACGATCCAGGGGGTAAGATGACATGTCATAGGATCATGGTGGGTAAGAGAAGGGGGAGTGATCCATAGAGACACCAAAGTCATGTCCTCTCACCCCCCCCCCCCCCCCCCCCCCATTTATGATCCTATGACATGCCCTTAACCCACCCCGGATCCTATGACCTGTCCTCTTAACCCCCCCATTCCTATGACACGCCTCTTACCCCCCCCCCCCCCATGATCCTATGACTTTACCTCTTAACCCCCCCCCCCCCCCCCCCCCCCCCCCGATGATCCTACGACCTGTCCTCTAACCGCCCCCCCCCCCCCCCCGGAACCTATGAGCTTTCCTCTTTACTCCCCTGGTTCCTATCGGGTGCGTTCGATTAGCTTCCCCGGGTCGACCCCGGTCTGCTCATCCGGGTGAGCCCCTAACCATGAGCTAATCGAACGCCAACTTCCCCCAGCATTCACACCGATGCATCTTGGGACAGCCGACCGGAACTACTTCCATTTTGTGCCGTATGTCCGATACTTTCCGTGGATTCACGAAAACATAATTATTCTCAAGGTAAAACTGCAACATTAAACAATTTGTACAACCCCACAGTGATACAAAGGTACCCGGCTTCGAATAAAAAATACTTATTGCTCAACGCTGTTGTAATGGCGAAAATGTGTGTCAAACTTCCTAAAATGTCCCGCTGAATTACAAACAAAATGGTGGCCATTGAGAAAGTTTTTCGCCGTGACGTCATGAACCCGCCCCAAGTGACCCGCTTCACAAGCAGGGCACTTGGGGCTGACCCGGGTGAGCCCCGCGAATGACGTCAAAGCTATTCGAACGCACCGGGGAAGACCTGGGTCGACCCGGGGAAGCTAATCGAACGCACCCAACATGTCCTCTTAACCCCCCCCCCCCTGAATCCTATGACCCGTCCTCTTAAAATCCGCAAAATATAGAACGTGTGGTACAGATTATTATGTGGCGGCCGCCAGATAATTATGTGGCGGCCGCCAGATAATATGTGGCGGCCGCCAGATAATTATGTGGCGGCCGCCGGATAATAAGTGGCGGCCGCCGGATAATTAAGTGGCGGCCGCCGGATAATTAAGTGGCGGCCGCCGGATAATAAGTGGCGGCCGCCGGATAATTAAGTGGCGGCCGCCGGATAATAAGTGGCGGCCACCACGTAATTAAGTGGCGGCCGCCGGATAATAAGTGGCGGCCGCCGGATAATTAAGTGGCGGCCGCCGGATAATAAGTGGCGGCCGCCGTATAATTAAGTGGCGGCCGCCGGATAATAAGTGGCGGCCGCCAGATAAATGGTACAAACAAAATATTATCGCGCTCATGAAAAAATATTTCACTTCTTATTTCCTGGCACTATCCGGCTTCCGTACTTTCGCATTTGTATGCATCATGCGTTTGTTTGTTGTTGTTTTGGGGGTGTTGGGGAATGTTTATTTTTTGTTTGTTGGGGTTTGTTTGTTATAGTCTGTTAGTTTCATGTGTTTGTTCTTACAAGCTCATAACACAAGAAGATAATTTTTTTGTTTGGGTTGTGGGGCATTATTAATTCGATCCAAACCTTACAGTATATCAAAAACAATAAAAACATGAACAAATAATCTGAACACTTACATGTGAGATTGAGGCACCAGCAGGATAGCGGGCAAAACCACACGAGGATACCCAAGAGAAATATCAACAGGTTTTTCTCCAGCAACTTTCTCTCGCAGTTAATAGCCATCTTGACAATTTACAGCACGTTCACTTGTATCCAGAGTGATCTCGATTGAGAAATAATGACGAAGGTGATGGTTCACACGGCAAGCAACCTTGTATTAGACTGGTCCCCTGTCTTTATCCGCAAGGATAAAGACAGGTATATGTATACCGGCCCAATGATTTCATTGGATACAATTATTTCTTTTGATAAACGTGCAATGACGTAAGCTTTCCACTTCTGTGTTATGATTGGTCTGCTAAAAAATGACGTAGTTTGTCAGCTACACCACCAGCAGCCTGTTCGATCGTCTGTTATACCATGCTGTGTTTGCAAAATGTCTGTTTGTGTAAACTACGAATCTCCGCCGAATGAATGAATGAATGAATGAATGAATGCGAGGTCAAAGGTACATCCGGCAGGATACCGCCACCGCCGAGGGCTCACGGCTGGTATCTGGCGTATTTCACGAGCCTCGAAGTGTGACGTCAGATGTTAAGGTTACCTTGTATTGTATTGTAAGCTCGAAAAAGAGGCACCGCCTTCTGGTGTAAAAAAAACACCATTGAGTGAATGCAATGACATCCAAAACAGTCAGAATGTCATAATATTGAAAGTGTGAAGATTAATGCATGTTTACAACGATTTGAATCAGCCAACTAATTGTAGTCACTAATTTTTTAACAGAAACATGCTTGTTTTTTTCTCTCAGGAAAATAAAAAGGTCTGACAACCTTTTTTCTGCCATTAAAAAAAACCACATTGAGGCCTTTGACGCAGTAATTATGCTGGCAATTTTATTTAAACAATAATGGTGAATGCCGCTATTAAGTGTGCCAAGCCTTTTCTGAGGTTAATTAGAAAACCCCTACAAAAAGATCTTAGCAAATTGTTATTCCGATTGACGGGGCCTTTTGTTTTGTCTTCCTGTTTTAACCCCCAAACATTTCCATCCCCATGGTGATGATATTTGTTATTGCCACCAGTAAAATCTAAAGGATGCTACGAAGTCCGGGTCAAAAATATTCCATTGAAATATAAAATGGTTTGAGGGTGAACAGTCGATATTGGCTTACCTCGGTATTATATTGGAAATTAAATTGACAAACTAGTTTCCAAACTTAGTTGTCCACAGTATATTATTTCTTGTTATTTTATGATACATCCCATCAAATTATGAACATTGTTTTCAACAAAAATTGTAAAAAAGTACGGAGCCCCTAAAGGGACAGGTAAAAAAAAAAGTTGAAAAGGGGGGAAAAAATATATACATATTTCGTTCCCTCGAAATATTATTTCGTTCCCTCGAAATATTATTTCGTTCCCTCGAAATATTATTTCGTTCCCTCGAAATACTAATTCGTTCCCTCGAAATATTATTTCGTTACCTCGAAATCATTTCGTTACCTCGAAATCATTTCGTTCCCTCGAAATATTATTTCGTCCCCTCGAAATATTATTTCGTTCCCTCGAAATGTTATTTCGTTCCCTCGAATTATTATTTCGAAGGAACGAAATAGATTATTTCGATCGAACGAATTAATTTATTTCGTTCCCTCGAAATCATTTCGTTCCCACGAAATCATTTCGTTACCTCGAAATCATTTCGTTCCCTCGAAATCATTTCGTTCCCTCGAATTATTATTTCGTTACCTCGAAATCCTTTAACTGCTACGGAGACCATGAAATGCCGTTTCATTTATTTCAGTATGCAAATAATATTCAGATTAGGCCATAATAATGAGCCATTGAGGAGACAGGTAAGAGAAACAATATTGAAATGTATTTCGTTCCCTCGAAATGACATTTCGTTCCCTCGAACACCTTGAACACCGTGCCCGAATCGTACCCCGATCTTGCATGGAGAAACACGTGCAGCATGCAACAGTTGTTTTTTTTGTTTTCAACTAGGAATGCTATTTCGAGGGAACGCAATATTATTTGCATACTGAAATAAATGAAACGGCATTTCATGGACTCCGTAGCAGTTAAAGGATTTCGAGGTAACGAAATAATAATTCGAGGGAACGAAATGATTTCGAGGGAACGAAATGATTTCGAGGGAACGAAATGATTTCGAGGTAACGAAATGATTTCGTGGGAACGAAATGATTTCGAGGGAACGAAATAAATTAATTCGTTCGATCGAAATAATCTATTTCGTTCCTTCGAAATAATATTTCGAGGGAACGAAATAATATTTCGAGGGAACGAAATAATATTTCGAGGGAACGAAATAATATTTCGAGGGAACGAAATAATATTTCGAGGGGACGAAATAATATTTCGAGGGAACGAAATGATTTCGAGGTAACGAAATGATTTCGAGGGAACGAAATAATATTTCGAGGGAACGAATTAGTATTTCGAGGTAACGAAATAATATTTCGAGGGAACGAAATAATATTTCGAGGGAACGAAATATGTATATATTTTTTCCCCCCTTTTCAACTTTTTTTTTTACCTGTCCCTTTAGGGGCTCCGTAAAAAAGCAAACGAAACCAAAATATATTTTTGGAAAGTGAGCCGTTCTTACAGACATTTTAAAGGCATAGATTGAAGCCCAACATCAAAGCAAGTCTGAAAGACGTAGGCCTTATCTATAAAAATATATATACCCCCAAAAATAAAATATTATTTGAAAGGGTCACTAGAGGAGTGTCGTCACTAAATGAAAGTTTAAATTTGTTTTACCTCCAGGCGTTCCAAAATGAAAGATTCTAAATACATATGTAGAGACACGGGAAGGAGGCCGGTCCTCTAATTAAAAAGGACGAGGATTCACCAGAAGAAACAATACAATAAAAGCAAGCAACAAATTCTACATGATGACGTGTTAAATATAAAATGATCTCCTGTACTAATTTTAATCCTTCAATGCACAGCACATGGAAGACAAAAATACTGCATCACACTCAATCACTTTTTATGTACAGACTAAAGGTCAAAAGGTCAGCACAACACGAGGCTGGCTACACACACAGTACAAGTTTACAATACACACTGTGATTGAAAAAGCTTCATAAAAGACGATCTTTCTATAATCAAAAGATACTAAAGATATTATAATACTCACAGAGAGATCTATAACATCATCCCTCCCAGATAAATAGTATTAGGAGCATGGCCAGAGCCATGCTCCCCACAAAATGGAGAGAAATACCGAGATAAAATAATGTGCTCTCTCGTGCAAAAGCTACCAAAAGAAAAAGAGACTGGGTCAACAGGTGGCGACCCCAAAGTAAACTTTTTACAAAATAAACACTGAGGGCGCACTTGGGATCCCTACACATAAACAAATAATTATAATTTCTTTTAAAGGCCACTAGAAGACTGTTATCTCCGTCGATAAGTTTTATTGTATTCCGTCACGTATGTTATTTTAAATATCCCGTATTAGCATAATCTTATTTGCATAGCTTCATTTGCATATCATGCCACGGAGCGTGGTTCTTTTATCCCTTATGGTATTATTATTCATTAGTTTATTGTGTTTGGGTCGTAAGTCTTACGTTCAGCCAATCAAATCTAGGCATGCGTTTTCTGTGTAATCTTTGGTTTAGTATTTAAGTTAGGGCGTCGCCTTTTGAGGTCAGTCTTCATCATACCTCCGACGCCTATGGAGACTCACCCGTATACCGCTGTACCCCCCGTAAACCCCATGTATACTCCACAAACCACACCAGGAACACCACTATGTGTATTTAAGGGACGCCATTCCCGCACATGATTTGTATGTGTATGTTATTTGTTAATGTTTATTTATGACGGTTATTGGGTATTTGCTTCAATGAATTATGCTGTGTATTTGAGGCTCATGATAAAGCATATCCTCTACAATTGGATTAATTGTGGATTCATGTAGATTTGGTGGACTTGTGCATTCATTGTTAATATATTCCCTTTGGGGTTAAAATGTGCCTTGTAATTAATTATTTTCTTATCTCTAACTTAATCTAATGTATCTTTATTTTTTTTCAGTTTCACCTATTCCATTTCAATGAATTGAGTTATATTAAAAATCAACCAAGGGATGGCATCTCCACGTCTCATATTGGCATTCTTTTGAGAGAGTACGCAGAAGTGACAAAGACTGTCTTCACTAAATGAATGCTCATTTTGTTTTACAAAAATGGCGTTCCAAAATGGGCTCTCGGCACTGCTTCATTTTGAAAAGAACCAATGCGTAAATGTTTCCTTCAACCGTTGGTTTTTCTGAATTTGTTTTTAATAGCCTGCATACGTTTCATCATTTTGGTCCTTGGGCTAAATTGCTAAGAAAAATGGACCCTAAGGACAGTTTTATTTGTAATTGTTTTAATACAGCCATTTATTTTGAATGTCTCATTTGGTTTAGGCCTTGATAGTTGAATCTTCAATCGTTGACACTGCAAACACAACGCAACGACGACTCCGCAGTCTCATGAATAATATGACAAATGACTGTTAGCAAGGCCTAACATCTTTCCAGGGCAGGCACAATGGAGGCTTAAAATACGAGTGTGAACCGTGGACCATGGCAGAAAAAATCAGCCAGATTTATTGTCATCCGCTTTAGCTTACATTAATAGCCAACGAAATTGAATTCCCAGTTCTCTATTGACTTATATTTATCAAACTACGAGCTTCACCTTCAAATTATAATTCAAATGACATTGGAACTTTTTTTCTTTTATTATGAACTGAGAATCTATGGGGCGCCGTTTGTCAATTAATTGTTAAGCGCATTTTGACCTGGTTCAAGCATGGTTTGTAACATGTTTTAGGATGATTCAATTTTCATGACTTACAAATAATTTAAAAAGCACAAAACATTGCTTTCCTGGTATGTTAATCACAATTTTGACAACACTATCTATGGTTTACATCTAATTATTACAAACGTGCTAAAAACAGGTCAAAAATACACCAAACAATTAATTGACAAACGGTGCCCCTTAAGAATCAGCGAGAAAAAGGTATGCCACAGTAACTTTGTTAATATGCATTTTGTGAGGATTGTTTTGAAAATATCGAACACTTATTTACCGTGTACAGTTATATATACGTGCTGATCAGGGAAAGGCAAAAGGCAAAAGTCAAAAGAAAACAATTTTCATCAACAAAAATGTGCCCCCCCCCCCAGACCTTGCTCATTTTAAAGAATAAAACATGCTATTATATAATACACAGAAATCTAAAATTGTTGTGAAAAGTAAAACAAAAGTTCAAACAATATTGAGAAACCACACAATGTCAAGGTAGATTAGTGAAGAAAAGCATATACTACTTTTCAAACATCTACCCAACTATATTAATAAAAAAACACGCTTTTTATAAAGTGCCCAATTTAATGGCAATTTGCCCCTTTTACGAAAAAGCTTTTGGCGTTTTAGATTACCTGTTTTATTTTTTTCTGACTTTTAGAAATTATATTTTTATTTTACATATGTTACAAATTAATTTATAGTTACTTGATGGGGAAATATATTCGAACCTATGAATAATATATCAATACTGGTCTAGCCACGGACTACTGCGTACACCGCGCATCCGGGCTGATCACCTGCCTTCCGTTCTCCAGCCTTTCTATCGTAGAGCCTGCATTGGCCAGAAGTCATGACGTAGTCGAAAGACAGGCAGCCTTTATTCATCTTACAACTCCCACAGCATTGCATGAGTGACTTCAAGTGAGCGGCCAAAAGAGGGCGTGGATTGTCGACGCATTTAATATTTCCGTCGAACATCATTGTGGACATGCGGGTGGCGATCATAGCAGATGCAGACACACCAATGGCTGAGGTTGCTGATGATTCAAACCAACAAAATACTGTTATTAGTGGCGTGTCGCGGTAGAGTGTTTAAGAGAACCGGACTCGAGCTCAAGTGTGTCTGATAAGCAAGTTGTGGGTTCAAGTCCCGGTCGTGGCAATAGTTTATCCTAATCTTGGAAAATAGTTTACCATAATCGCTTTGTCTTTCGGATCGGGCGCTTGGGCGATAAAAAGCGGTTGTTTTGATGATTATGGTTGGAAAATTATTTGTTTAAAAAGAATAATAAACGGTAACGATTCGCATAAATATCCCTTAACAAATTTTGGGACTTCACAAAATGGCGGTCCATAATGTTCCACAGTTTGTATTTTAAGAGGATTTATGATTGTTGTATCACTATACTAAGGAGTTTTGTGAAAACACATTTTTGAAAAGGACAAAGAGTATTTATTCAACATAGCAGTATTTTGAGAGAGAATAGGCAATGTGCCCCTTATGAGAAAAATATTGCTGTTAGAAAATAATCTCCTGTCTTGAGTTTTGAGTTTGTTTTACTACTTCGTTCTTCATATAAAGATAAAGCGGTATCACTTATTTGACAAGGACGATAGTTTGCTTACTTAGCCTATATTATTATTATTTTATACAATATTATTTTTATGAGAAAATAGAATATTAGCTTTTGCAAACTTCTTAGTGCTTAAAGGGACACACCGGTTAACTGTTTACGTAATTTAGTTAAGTAGAATCAAAGACAATTATTTCTAGATGGTTTTTATATTTTTGTTGGAATTTTGTGTGTCGAGAGATGGAAAAGAAATTTCAAGTGAGGTATTTTTGTCTACCTTTTAATTTTTAATTTCTTTTTCACCTGTCCCTTCAGAGGCTCTTTTTTTTTAATTAATTTGTCACACAAATTGTGTAACCTAATTGCACCGTCAATATAAAAGTGGTATTCCTATGTATTGACATAAATTGTATTTAATTACCAAGAAATTCGGTACAAATCGGGGGAAGGAACGTACACAGAGCATTGCAACGTTGCGATTTTGAAACAGCGGATTCGATCAGCGAGGTTTACCGACTAACAAACCCGCAATGACAACAGTGTAGTTGGTGGTCTGGCTCCCTACCCCTCCCACATGTTCATGAGCTTCCAGGTACAGCTATCTCTTGGCTAGGGGGTTACCGTCGCGCTGGCCCCGCCGAGACACTCTGCGCGCCAGCTACACGATGCCCCTGTGTGACGCGTAGTTAGCCCCCACGCTGTGTACTGTAAAACACGCTTCCGTAGCTCGGACTCTCTTAAATAAAATCTTACGTTCGATTTTTTGTAATTATTTACAAGTTGTATCCATAATTTGAATACGTTTTTTCCTTTGTCAAATACTCAGAGTTGAATTCGGTGCAGTAATTAATTTGTATACGGCTGGAAGTAAAACTAACTCTGAAGATCACGAGGGTTATCCGAACCAAAAATGTGGTTCAAGTAACCCACGTGACCTTCGTTTTTTGAAAAACGCTCAACAACGGCTAAAATTGATGGTTTCTTTTAGGAACCGTTCTTCTCCATTCCTGGAAGACCTTTGGAGTCATGTTTTAGTCTATGTTGTAGCCAAAATAGCCCAACGAAGCCGGTGTGTCCCTTTTACACCCAAAAGGACCAAGACCGGCCATTAACTATTTATTTTTATTTTTTGTATGTATCTTATTGTTTCTTACTTTTTGCTTGCGTGCATTCTTCCATGTTGTACTCTTCAACCATCACTTCACACAGTGTCAGTGTGCTGTCGTAACCGTTTGCTGCCATTGTTTTATCATCGTCAACACTGACGAATCTGGCAACCAATGGAGGGTCACATACAAAATGTAAGTGTGCCCCAGGGGTCGATGCTTGGTCTGATGTTACTGGTAACCCACATGCGGCATTTTCTAAGATGTTGCTCTCTATGCCGGCCCTTACGATGGCGCCAGACAAACGCTCGTCTGTAAACGAAAACGGAAAACAAAGCTAATCATGGCTATTGAGAATCTATAAGGCCATGTTAAAAAAGTAACGAGTTTCTCGTTGGGAATTCTTGAGGCAAAGCTGCTATTTTGGCCCATCTAATTGGATTCAGGAGATTCAAAAGATCAGAGATGCTACTCAGTTTTATCAAAAGAATTTGATTTCAGCTTTAAATCTTCAAAAAAATCTGATTTAAGATTTTTTATTAATTTTTTTCTGAAAATAGTAAAAAGTAAAAAAAAAAAAAAAAGGAGGCGGGCGGCCAAAAAGGAGGCGGGCGGGGACAAGAAACTCTTTAGTTTTTTTACTCGGCCTAATACCGGTGTTCCAAGGAAATCTGTCCACCTGGAATAATGATTATGGGCTGGAGGAGGTTGATTCAAAAGAGGGCGCTATGAGAAGTAGTTGTACACAGTTCGCCGTGGGGGGGGGGGGGGGCGGGCACATAATCTCCGGAGGACAGAGTCTGCTGCGACACCTGCACAATAATGGATAGTTACATAAGACTGACATTGTTACATGTTAAAGCTTTTAACGTTTGCTTGTTCACTGTTCGTTATTAAGTTGTAGTACTGGTGTAATTATGTAATGACACAGAACAGCGCCCTCGCCGGCCCAAGCTCAAAAGCAAGGTCCACGCCCACCTTTTATAGTCAACAAGTAGATGTTGAGGTTTAAAGTCGTTGGCATGCAGCCTGCTGCTGCAAGCAGACACTATAGATCCTTGAAATAATAACTATCTTTGGGAAATAAAAATCTAAACTTACTACAACAATCTCCTCTGTTGACAATGGTGATATGACCGAGGCAGTGGTTGGTCCCCAAGTCCACCTTCCACCAGGGATGAGAACTGTTAGCTAAAACGGGAATATATAATTTGAACTAGATCAAGTGGATACAATTTTGTTTGTTTCGAAGAGCCCCCCCCCCCCCCCCCCCTTTAGATCAGAGGCGTAACCAGACTTTTCTATTTGGGGGAAAGCGGGGTAAATTCTTTTTAATTACAAACACCACCAACGCAACACCAACAGAAGGAATGACCTTGATCTAGGCTGTTAGTTCTACCGCGATCTCGTAATGATGCTTGGAAATTAAATGTTAATCAATTGGGTCCGTAGCCGCTCAAGTACTTTGATGGAACGAAAAATTATTTCCATAATAGTATTATGTTAATACCACAATATTATGACTAAACAATATTTCCAGGGAACGAAATACTTTACTTCGAGGGGAAAACAAAATTGCAGGAAAAATAATTGTGTTTCGAGGGAACAAAATAGTTGTTCGAGGGAACTAAGTATTATTACGTGGGGACGAAATATTATTTCAAGAAAACGAAATAATTTGAAAACCTATTTTGACCTTTTCAATTTATTTTCATATTCCTATAGGGGTTCCGATGATTTGGTTCATGAATAATATTAAACTGCCAGATTCAGAGCTAAATATTTGGTATAATTGTTGTGTTTGTTTGTTGGTGTGTTAATTGTTGGGGTGTATGGGTTTTGGCGTGTTGGTGTGTTTGTTTGTTACTTTATTTGTTTGTTGTTGTTGTTTGTTTGTGTGGTGATTTTTTTTTTTCTAAATAAGGGTGTTTAGGAGGTGAAAGGAATGGCCATCATAATAGAGTGAACATTTATTAGCACAATAAAATCAAAATAAATGGGAGTATTTTGTTTGTTCAAATCCCACCCATCATCTGCTATTCGCCATTGAGTTGTGCATCAAAAAAGGTAAAGTGGACACTTTTGGTAATAATACTCAAGAAATTCATTACCATAAAAACTTACTTGGTATAAGGAGCAACCTAAGAGCTTCTGACAGTATAAAACGTTGTGAGAAACGAATTCCTCTATAGGGGAATGTAGTTTTTGAGAAGGAGGTAATTTCTCACTAAAATATTTGGATCTGAGAAGGGCTTCAGGCATGAAGTCTTTCTCAGGCATTTGAAAGCACACAATTCTACGCAACATGATGTTTTGTTTTTATCTTTCGTTATTTTCTTGCAACTTTGATGAACAATTATTGAGCCCAAATGGTCACAGATTGTTATTTTATGCCTATTTTGGGATACACCAAGTCAGGATACTAGTGTTTGCCAATTACCAAATGTACACCTTGCCTTTAAACTTACCGGTGTGAGAGCAAGATAAACCCGGATTAATAACCGGATTAGGGTCACCGTCTATTGCTAGGTCTGCCGTGAAGCCATTATACGTTGACACTTGACTGGCTTGCTTCCCCTGTAGTTCCAAAGCTGATGATGCGAGGAATAAACAAGATACATCATTTGCGTAACAAACTGAAAAATATAATTATAATGTTTCTTTCCTAATATTAGCCTAAAAGTGTCACGTTCGCATTTTTATGCATCATGCCTTTGTTTGTTTGTTGTTATTTTTGTTTTTTGGTGGCGTTGGGGAATGTTTATTTGTTTGTTTGTTGGGGTTTGTTTGTTGTAGTCTGTTTGTTTCATGTGTTTGTTCTAACAAGCTCATAACACAAGAAGGTAATTGTTTAGTTTGGGTTGTAGGGCATCAGTTCGATCCGAACCTTACAGTATATCAAGAACAATAAATACATGAATAAATAATCTGAACACTTACGTGTGAGATTGCGGCACAAGCAGGATAGCGGGCAAAACCACACAAGGATCCCCAAGAGAAACTTCACCAGGTATTTCTCTAGCAACATTCCGTCGCAGTTAGCCATCTTGACAATTTACCGATTATTCAATTGTATATCGGAGCGATTTGTTCACTCGAATGAGAAAACGGTGTGTTCCATAAGAGATGATGGTTCACACAGCAAGAAACCTGGTCCGGATCCCTGTAAGGCCAGTGATTTCATTGGATACAATGATGCTTTGAATAAACATGTAATGACGTAAGCTTTCCATTTCTGTGTTATGATTGGTCCGCTAAAAAATGACGTAGTTTGTCAGCTACACCACCAGCAGCCTGTTCAATCGTCTGCTGCTGCATGTTGTGAGTACGAACTCCGCCGTGTGAATGAATGCGAGGTCAAAGGTACATCCGACAGGATCCTGCTGAGGGCTCACGGCTGGTTTATTGCGTTATTCGAAGTGTGACGTCAGATGTTCACTCAGGCTACCTTGTAGCTCGAAAAAGAGGCACCGCCTTCTGGGGATAAAAAAACCACACCATTGAGCGAATGCAACTTACATCCACCACAGTCAGCTTTTCACAAGATTGAAAGCGTGATAGTCCATGAGCTAGGTGCCGAAATTTCACATATTGGTACCACCTCGAGGGACTAATTCCAATATCACTTTTCTTGTTGCAAATAATCCATAACTTACCATAAATTATGATAGCCTTTTGAAAAAATTAGATTTCTACCAGTTTTCGAAAGATTTTCACCGTAAAATCTGAAACCTCTCAGCCTCTTTCGTTATTGATAAGTCAACGGCCGTTTACGTATTAACAACATTATAAGCCCATGCGTTTGCATGGAGAGAGAATAATTTGAGTGCATACTCAAACAGCCATGGTTTTTTTCTTTTCTTCTTTTCACTTTGCTGCCTCTCAATAAAAACAGACCGTCAGCCATTTTGTTTTCGCTTGACGACAAAGTCGACAGTTTACAGTTGATTTTAGACCTTTATGAGTAAACAATCAATGTGTGTTTTTATAAAGAATAGAGGTAAGCTATTTTTTATATGGCTGTTGATTTAAAGGGGGGGGGGGGGGGGGAAGTGCACATTGAGTTAAAAACACACATTAAGAACGTGCCGGGAATGTGATGCCCTTCTGCCTGCCCATTATATGCTGACCGAGGACAATCGGTGACGATCCAGATCAATGCTGTTCACATTTATAATTGTGGTACTAAAATACCTGAATTTTAGAGATGTAATACACAGCCAATTTGTTAATTTAATTAATTATGAATGACAGAAAAAGGCCGACCCAAGAGTTTAGCATGCAGTTTGTATCGGTATGCAGTTTTTTCGGTGGAGTGCAACGCATTAGGCCTAGACCTGATTTATTTTATTTTATTTTACTACTTTCGGGGGGCCTATTTCTTGATTTTAATTTTACGAAGTTATTTTATTTTTAAAACTGTATAACATGTTTGTTTTTTCAATTGTTGCATAACCCTTGGCACTGCTAGTGAAATTTTAAAAGGATTAGCAAAAATTGCTGGCCTGCTTATCTGCTCGTCACTTTCTTGTTATCGTTTCCCAGGCTTTAGGATTCGATTCCCTCTGAAATGAAATATATCGGTGTTTTCAGCCTTCACTATTTTCCTAATTTATTTAAAAATCATCTACTGGCGCCGGGCAGTGGCTCCCCTGACAAGAAATTAGTGAGGGGTTGCATAGTCCCCGATACGGTTAAGTAGGCCTGCAAAGATTTGGTGGAATTTTTTCTCCCTTAATCCACTTTTCTTTGTCAGAAGTATTTTAAGCACTTCTAGGGAGACATAAAAAAACAAAAAACAGAGAACGCATCTGAGCTCTCGCTCCAAAGTGTATTGTTGATTCAGTAGGTTAAGACCGGCATCACACAGGTGCTGCATACTCAAGTAATGACTACTAATTGTAATCGAATAAAACTGCATCACAACCTTCTCTAAACTTAACAAACAACATTTATAAACCAAAGGCAATGTTATATAACATATAACGAAGGCATTTTTTCAACAGAATGACACTAAAACCAATTAATTCCTCTTGATGACTGTTGATGAAATGTACATATCGGCAATTATTGACAAAGAGAAACATTGTTGACATGCAGCATGCTTGCCATGTGACAAATACAACGGCTGTTTGAGTATGCCACTCAAATATTTACTCTCCGTGCAAACCCATGGGCTTAAAAAATTGTTACTATCTAAACGGCCGTTGACTTATCAATAACGGAAGAGGCTGAGAGGTTTTAGATTTTATGGTGAAAATCTTTCGAAAACTGGTAGAAATCTATTTTTTTGGAAAGGCTATCATAGTTTATGGTAAGTTATGGATTATTTGCAACAAGAAAAGTGATATTAGAATTAGTCCCTTGAGTTGGTACCGGCAAGTGGGGCTGGCTCATGGACTATGAAGATTAATGCAAAGAATAAGCCAACTAACTGTATATTCACTAAATTGTAAACAGAAAAATGCTTTTGTTTTTGACTTATTGTGTGCGCTGCTTGTTTTTCTCTCAGGAAAATGAAAAGGTCTGACAATTTTATTTCTGCCATAAAAAAAAAAGCAATTAGGCCTTTGACGCAGTAATTATGTCTGGCTATTATTTTTAACAATAGGCCTAATGGTGAATGCCGCTATTAAGTATGCCAAGCCTTTTCTGAGGTTAATTAGAAAACCCCTATAAAAGATGCTTTTTCCCCCAAACACTTTCATCCCCATGGTGATGATATTTTGTATTGCCACCAGTAACATTTAAAGGAAGTCCGATCAAAAATATTCCATTGATATTATTTACAAATATAACATGGTTTGAGGGTGAACAGTCGATATAAGCTTCCGTCGGTATTGGAATTGACAAACTAGTTTCAAAACTTAGTTGTCCCCAGTATATTATTTCTTTTTATTTTATGATACATCACATCAAATTATGAAGAAGAAAAAATCAACAAAAATTGACAAAAAAATACACTTAAAAAACAAACACGTCTTTGGAAAGTGATCCGTTCTTACAGACATTTTAAAGGCATAGATTGAAGCCCATCATCAAAGCAAGTCTGAAAAGACGTAGGCCTTATAATCTATAAATATACCCCCAAAAATAAAATAATATTTTAAAGGGTCACTAGAGGACTGTCGTCACTAAATGAAAGTTTATTTTCTTTTACCTCCAGGCGTTCCAAAATGAAAGAACTTGCGTAAAGTTTTCTTCGACCGTTGATTTTTCTGAATTTGTTTAGCCGGAATATAATACGTTTGATCATTTTGGTTCTTGGGCTAAATGCTAAGAAAAATTGACATTAAAGGCCATGTACACTATTGGTAAGATCGAAAAACACAAATGTTCACAGATTCACACATAACTTACATGATTTAAAGTAAGTAATGGTAGAAAGGGTTCCTTAAAATATTTCTGCCTAAAATGCTATCGTTTCTGAGAAATGAGTAAAACAATAGTTTTTATCACGCGTGATAATAAACTCGATTTTTGAAAAACTGAAAACACATAAGGTCTCTTTTCACTATTTTCTCGTGACCTCGATGACCAATTGAGCTCAAATTTTCACAGGTTTGTTATTTCATGTATGTGGTTGATTACACAAAACATGAACACTGTCTGTGACTATTTTGTCAGCTCTGCCAATCCTGTATAATACCTTTAAGGACATTTGTATTTGTTTATTTTTTAACCTTGCATGATGCCATCAGGCACTAAACAAGTGTCCGTTTTTAATTAAACAGTCAGTACTCCGCCATGTTTTATTTATTTTTTAATAAAACAAAAATCCAAGTTCCCCAACTACACATTGCCAAATAGCATGCTAACTGTCTTGTTACCACCGAGTTGCTTTTCACATTTTGAAAATGTTGTACACTATGGTGTACAATGGTGTACATGATATGTAGGCTGTCATGGCCGAGTAGTTAAGAGCATCGGATTCAAGAATTTAGTCACAAGGGTCTATATCTAATGGTTTGGGCGATTTAAACGAGATTGTGTTCTCCCCAAAAATGTGTTACATCACGCAAATATCAAACGGTCACCTTGTTGATGGTGTCATGGGGTGTTTAAATATAGCCATTTATTTTGAATAGCTCATTTGCTTTAGGCCTTGATAGTTGAATCTTCAATCGTTGACACCACAAACGCGATGCAGTCTCAGGAATAATATGAGTAACGACCGTTAGCAATGCCTAACATCGTTCCAGGGCAGGCACAATGGAGGCTTAATTTTAAGTGGGCACCGTGGATCACCAAAAATGCAGCCAGATTTATTGTCATCCGCTGAAGCTTACATTAATACGGAAGCGTATTGCCGCCACATGAATTTAAACAAATCTGACTTATCGTGTACGTACACGATAACTTATCGTGTACGTGCACGATAAATCCAAACTTATCGTGTACGTACACGATAACTTATCGTGTACGTACATTATAACTTATCGTGTACGTACACGATAAGTCCAAATTCGATGCGAACGCTGTCATCATACGTGTAGTACGATATGATGCACATGTACATGTACACCATGTACAGTACACCGTGTATATAAACACGCACGTGTGTGTATGGGGCGCCGTTTGTCAATTAATTGTTTAGCGTTTTTTGACATGTTTTTACCATGGTTTGTTACAATTAGATGTAAACCATAAACCATTTCCGTCAATTTTTGTTGTGGTTTACATACAATGAATATACAATCAAGCCATGAAAATTGCATTCATCATAAAACATGGTTTATAAGCCATGAAATGTTAAGCACCTTAAAAAACATGGTTTATAAACCATACAAATTCTAGCATAATGGTTTACAAATCATGGTTGATAAATCATGTTTTATGATGAATTCAATTTTCATGGTTTATCAACCATAATTTATAAGCTTTGATTGTATATTTATGTACGGAGCCCGGGAGGTGACATGCCGAGAATATATTAATTCGTTTTCTCGCGGAAATAATTTAGAAAAATAAAATTTCAAAATTGTGTTTCCCAACATGATACATCGCTCCCACAAGATCATTATCTTGTTCCCACATGACAACACATGGCGGTTAAAGGAGCTCTATACTTCTAGTTTTAGGTCATGGAATGAATCCCTACTCACTGTGAATAAAGATGTATATAATACAATTTACCTGTAGAAGTTTCAGCCTCATAAGTCGTCAGGTTTTTCTGAAAAAAGTGAAAATTACACGGAAGTTTTTCAGGAAAGTTGTGTAAATCCGTTGCAGATTACAATTATTGGCATGGCGCCCTCTTGCAGCGAGAGACTCATGATTCGTGAACCGGCGATTCTTACTTGTGTATGAATTCGAAAGTTGACTGCGCCCGTCTGAAAATTAAATAGAGAGAGATCGGGTTCGAGGTCATGAAAGGTCACTTGCCATAGCCAGAGCGCGATCGATAACACCACCGTGCTGTGTACGTGTGTGTGCTAATAATAGCTTGTAAATGTTTGCGGTTTTTGAACTGTACACGGGGTGGGTCTGGTCATCGTGTAATGTTTGTACATGTACTACATGTACTATGTACTTGCAACAAAGCTGGGTTCTGATGTTTGAACTACACACCGGCATAGCTGTGTGTAAAGATTACTGGTTTTTACTCTGTGATTTATAATTACACATGCTTTGCACTTCACGTATTAAGTAATGCATTCAAACAAATCTTTCAATAGTTGTACAGTGTTATACACTTATATGCTGGAGGGTGGTTTTGTGGGCTGGAGTAATTACTTTTGTTCGGTTTTCAAATCACTTCTGTAACAGTCAGTGCATGGAGAAAAGTGCTTCCTTTTATTTGCATGACCGCCACGGTTTTCCATAAACAATGAGCTTGGAGGACACGTTTTCAAAAATCCATTTAGGGAAAATTTATTATTGTAACAAAACAAAAACATCACATAACGAAGCAACAATGTTTCATTATACCTACAAAAACTATGACATAATTTTCTGTGTTCAAAATAAAGAAATATAAGACCAAAAACAAAGCATCCGTGTGTGCAGAATTAGAAATAAGTGTCTCCGGAAAAGTCATTTGCTTATGATAGTTAACGGAATTGGGCAGAAGAAATTTACTCATAGAATGTTAGCTACACTATTGATCTAGTCTTTCACTGTATTCTTTATTTCTAAGGATTCTCGAAACAGTCAAGAATACTTTAAGAATTCGTCTTCGTCAGCGTTTATACCGTTCAGAATCGAAATGGCCGCCATATTTCGTTTGTAAATGAGAGCCCTTACTTGATTGGTAAAACCGTGAACCAAACTGAGTGTGCTATGTTGCTATGTAACCAATCAGCTGCTGCGTAAGGAAACGTATGGCTCCTTACTTACTACACAGAACTGAATGCGGTTTTGAGTAAACATTGAGGTGCCCGACTATCTTGTGAGAACACTCACTATGCAGTATAATTATATACACGAGTCATTGCTATTATAACAAAATTTCATCAAGGTTTCGTTTGTTTTGTTTGAAAAACTTTTACACTTGTCCTCTAGATTACTGAGAAGGAAAAACCAACAATGATTGCATTTTTGGTCTTACAAACTGTTCACTGTGGCTTCCTCACGTTTGGCTCTCCAAATGCTTGGTGCATTCGTCTAAAGAAAGAGGCCTAATCCCGCAAGCCCACTATAAAAAAATATAATACAACAAAATAAACAAATATTTTTAAGCATAATTCCATTCCTCCGATATAAGTAGATAATATTGTTTTACCCTTCTCTCTAGGGAACCTATGATCAGTTAACCAATTTAAAAAATGTTTACCACCATAATGACAACACTTTGACATTTGTTTTCTTGTTTTATGGAAACATTCATTTATTTTAAGTTTCTTCTTTCAGCTGCATAAATTTCTCACACACATACCCACATTTTCATGTACACTAGAACAAATTAATTATATTAAACATTTAAATATTAATGCTAAGTATAATTAAAAGCAACTAAAGGACGCCGAGGCAATTAGTAGACTGGTATAAAGCATCAATGTTGAAATATTTGTTGTATGCTCCCTCTTATCTCTGGAGTGGATCCATTTGCAATACAGCATTTGGCACACTTGGTCGTGAGTATTGCTTAAAATAAGTTTACTATTGATGATACTAAACGGAAGCCACAGAAAGCAATAAACATGGCTTTTTCTTTATCTTAAATCCACAATGAACATTGATTTTTCTTTATCTTACAGTCATTATACAGAATTGAAAACTTTATCAAGTTCACACTGGAACCTTTTTTTTCTGTGAAATATGAATTCATAATCAAGAAAACTGTATCTGAAACTCTTAAAACAAATGCACTATATTACTGATTTCGGTTGTTAGAACCCAAAATAACGACAATGTATTTACGTGCTGACAACTGAGCATACTTGTTCACTATTTTCTCCTGACTCACACAACGGATTGAGCAAAAATGTTCACAGATTTGTTTTTTCAAGTATACGGTTGATCACACAAAACATCAATATTGTCTGCAACTATTTTTTGTTGGCTGTACCAATCCTCTATAACACCTAATAAACAAACAATTAGGCAATTATCTAGCAGTACTTTGTTACAACATAAATAATAAATGACCGAAAAGGTAGGGTCTTAGATTGTTTTTTTTTTTATGTAAAGGCTTATTTATAGGCAAAATTATACAGAAAGATTCTATAAAATCACATGTGAAAGTTTCAGCTGAATACAGTGTCTAAAAATGCTGGTAAAACAGCCAAAAACTTTCG
Organism: Leptasterias polaris; assembly: GCA_037783415.1. Lineage (NCBI taxonomy): Eukaryota > Metazoa > Echinodermata > Asteroidea > Forcipulatida > Asteriidae > Leptasterias > Leptasterias polaris. Next base: position 731,772 of record JAZGTN010000130.1, read on the forward strand.
CGGTATTTACACAAGAACGCAAAATCCATCCACGTTTAGCGAAGTGACGGATATCTCTGGTTGCAGAAATCTGGCCAGGTTACAATATCAGGAAGACACCAGACACTGGTCAAGTTCTCCTGCTGCAAGTACCTCCGGACAGAATCCTCCAAAACTTTAACGTGATACAACGGTAGGTCAGTCACAGAGAGGCCTGAAATTTGAGGGGAAAAAAAAGTACCAGGTTAGGTAACATATTTACCAAAAATGAACTCAAAATAATATAAGGTTATTGAAATAACCAGGGTTACTGTGCACAGAAATGTCTTAACCTGAACGTAAATGGTCAAGTTAAAGACTGAATTTTTGCATCTGCACAGATATCAGAATAAAAAAAAAAAATTGAGTACAGCGACCCAGTTGGGACAAGTCAAGACCAAAATGTACTATAAATGCAATAAAACCAAGTGCAATTCGAATAAAAGACTTGTATTGCACTGCACAATACTATCATACCTAAAATAATAAGAGGAAAAAGGCTAAATCACTTTGCATATGATCATCATACATGGTGTACATAAAAGCAATGATGAATGTTTGGTAAACTTCTTGGGTGCACTTGTATTTCATGCATTTCTGATAAAGGAAATGTTTTACTATCTCTGGACTAAAAAAACCCAATAATTGTCTCTTGTTGTAATGACAAAATTCAGCATGATCACACCAAGACAAAACTAATAAAAAGCAGCCAAAGGATTGTGTTTACAACAAACGTATTGGCAACAGTGTCGTTACTGTCAACTCGCCCACTCCAAAGTTGCCCACTACAAAGTCGCCCCCTATTAAGACGCATTGTTTTTGTGTACACCTTTTTGGGGGCCTTAGTTTTTTCACCTGTCTCGTAAAATTTTGTTTTTGCCATGATGCCCCCTAATTCAGACAAAAATGCAGTGGTGCCCTTTTCACATAATTGCTATCTCTGCCTCCTCCTCATTGGCTTGGCATAGTATACATCCCTTTTTTCAATTGCGTTGTATGTTCTGACATGAATATTGGCCAAATTCATGAAACGAGAAACGAGTTCAACTTACCAGTTAACTAGTTTACATTTAATACTATTAAATAGAGCTGAAATTAACAGAAATAAAAATGTGTGCACCTACCACTTTTCTGTTGGTGATTCAAATGGTGCAACTCCAGAAATAACAGAACTACAGAAGATGCACAAAATAAATAAAAATAGTTGAAGTAATGAATCTGTACAACATGTCTAAAATTAACACGTACACATCATACATGGTACTTCTTGTTGAATGCACGTTAACTTCATGTAAATAAACACAAACAAGAATTTGAAATTGCATCCTTTAAGTTCAAACAAACTGCAAAGTCATCTGGACATACGGTGGGACTACAGATATACTGTAATTGATGGACAGCTGGTAATGGTTACATCTGTATGTACATGTATCATTGTACGTTCTCATAAAACATTTGTTTAAATCAATAAATTATAGGTGCTTGGCTGTTGGCCAACAACTCGCCTTTTAAAAAGTTTTTAATTGGTACCATAAACTTACACATTGGAAGATTCTGAAATGTCCCCCTTCAACATTTTCTGGTCCAACTCCACGATGGTGTTGACGTAACCGGTGGCTCAAAAGGGGGGTAGCAGTCCCTGATGAATGGACAGCAGATCTATAAAAGTTAAAAATATTTTTGTTTGTGTTAAATTTAATCAAGAAGTAGACCTAATGAAGAATATATATCAATAAAAATACATGGCAGCATTATGATTATGTGATTGTTTTACTGTTATAAAAAGTATGAATACTTAGAGAGCCTTTTCATTCAATCAAATGGCACACTTTGACACTATCAAAATAGGCCCACGATTTCTGGCAAACCAAAATGCCTCCTATCCTACAGAACAGAGTGGTTACATTGGTATTAAAATAATCAAGATTTATATAAAGAAAACTCACTTGTGTGTGCATATCTAGCAGCAATCTCGCCAGGTCAGCGTTCGAAAGACTCAGTCCCATGGCTTTACTTCTCCAGGTATCTTCCTAGTCTAGTCCTACGTCCAAGATGGTCCAAGCACCGACGACACGGGACCCTTTCAATTTCATGCTGGATGGAACTTGGAAGTAACAACTTTTGGAGTTTTCTATACCTGACATGGCGTTTGACCGACGCACTCTTTGAACGTTTTAGGGCCTATTCTGTCAACTTTGGCCTCCCAATTTTCTTCCTGGGTTTATTGGCAACCGTTGAATCCAGTTTAGATCTAGTAAATTGACCTTTCAGACTCTAACATCGATAAAAGCCGTGGTATAAACTTATGAAGATTGCAAAGATATTTTTTATCGACAACGCGAGTGTGTACACAGCAACTCCAAACAACCTCGCACGCGCGGAAACTATGCTCACCACTATACACGACAAACACAAAATAGATATTCTCCTATTTTAGTGGGTACGAGGTAACATAAACATGAACCATTTGCGAATCTTTCCAACTGAAAATGTACAACTATTATCGAGTGTGTGAGGGCAGCATTCAACGAATTGTCTTCAAAAATGACTTCTCGTCTCAGTGAGACGAAAAGTCTTTTCGTGATATTGTTTTACTAATTTCTCAAAAACTACAGCACCTCAGCCACTAATATTTTAAGGGAAGCTTTCGACTATCAATATCTTTAAACCATGTAAGTTTAGTGTGAATCTGTGATCTTTTTTGTTTTGTATCTTACCAGAAGTATAGAGCTCCTTTAAGCCCCAAAATTTGACGTCACATGCTGCATAAAAATGTATAGTTTCTTTCACAATACCAAATACATAGACCGTGAAAATCTCGCGCGTGAGTTGAACATTTTGGACCGAAAAGATATCTGATTAGTTTTCAAGAGGCTGAAAGATTTTAAATATTTGTTGAACATTTTAGAATTTTTAGCATTTAGCGTTGGTTGCTACGGGATCCGGGGAGTTTATTTAGTGTCTGGGTGCACCCCAACAAATAGGGAGAAACAGATTGTCGTCCTCATTAATATTTTGTAGGCCCTCAAAGTATTCTTTATTAGACAGATTTGAGAGCCCAATAAAAGGGATACAGTGTAAATATTTTGCCCGATTGTGACCTAGGGGTTGTTGACTTCCAACTTGAGGTATTTTGGATGACATAGGCCCTGAAATAATTGGCCCTTTTTGCCGAGAGGTGTAGGGATATTTTTAAAGATTGATGCTCGGACGTTTGGAATATTACACCGGTGCAGGGTGTTTTTATTTGAAGGGAAAATAACTCGATGGGCCCAGGTACTCAACATATCAAATTGAGCAGATAATAACAGTTCAAGAGTCATTTAAAAATAAATTCTCTTAGCTTTGAGACTTCTATGTATTGTTTGTGTATTTTTGAATATTTTAGCAATTCCCACTATAACCATTCAGAGTTGATTTAGTAGGGTGCAACCGTCAGGATGCACCCCTGTGAAATTACCCGATAAGTATGCCGCCACCAAGCGGTGCTGTCCACCATGTGCAAATCAACTCGTTCCCATGATCTCGTTCCCCCGTAGGGCCGGCCCACGCCAAAACTCCGTGCTGGGGAAAAGGACGCACGTAATTCGGAAAATTATTTCCACAAGAAAACGAAATTCGTAAAATTATTTTCGCGGGAAAACGTAATTTTGAAAATTATTAATGCAGTGTTTATGTACACGATGTACTGTCCATGGTGTACATGTACATGCATAGAGCAAGGTCCTTGCTCTATGGTACATGTATATGTACATGTGCATCATATCGTACTACACGTATGTACAGCGTTCGCAGAATGCCGCATCGAACTTTGACTTATCGTGTACGTACACGATAACTTATCGTGTACGTACACGGTAAGTTATCGCGTACGTACACGATAAGTTATCGTGTACGTACACGATAACTTATCGTGTACGTACACGGTAAGTTATCGCGTACGTACACGATAAGTTATCGTGTATGTACACGATAAGTTATCGTGTACGTACACGATAAGTCGGATTTTTTTAAAATTCATGTGGCGGCAATACGCTTCCGTACATTAATAACCGACCAACGAAATTGAATTCCCAGTTCCCTTTTGACTTATAATTATCAAACCACGAGCTTCACCTTCAAATTATAATTCAAATGGCATTGTCACTTTTTTCTTTTATTATAAATTGAGAATCTATGGGGCGCCGTTTGGCAATTAATTGTTTATCGTTGACCTGATCATGGTTTGTACGAATTGTATGTTTTAAGGATGATTACAATTTCATGGTTTACAATCCATAATTTATAATAGTATCTTGTATATTCATGGTTTCGAACACGAACAATTTAAAAAGCACACAATATTACAAAAATAATTTTGACAACACTTTCTATGGTTTACAAACGAACCATGCTATATAAAACAGTTCAAAAATACGCTTATCAATTAATTGACAAACGGCGCCCCATAAGAATCAGCGAAAAAGATAAAGAAAAAAAGCATGCCCGCAGTAATTAAAATGTTGTTAAAATGCATTTTGTGAGGATTGTTTTGAAAATACCGAACACTTATTTATCGTGCTACGTAACATTGATTGCATCTAGATCTTCTTAAACTTTCTCTAACAACTTTAAAATTCCTTTTGAATAGAGAAGAATTAATGTGGTGCGCAACTTCCATGACCAAGTTGGTTCCAACCCACAATGAGCCGTGTGTGCGATTCTGTTTCTCCAAAATAATGTTTGGCCCAACGTAGTTTATGGCTGTAAAAAAATGATATGATACTGCAAGATTAAGAATTTCCTCCGTGTTTGGTTTACCTGTAAAGAAAACAATAATGTTTGCACTGCTTTCATGGCTTTATAAACATTCGGGCTTGATTGGCAAACGGGACTTCTAAAAAAGGAGCATCCTCCTCCCAAAGTTTTTTTACTTTGTTTTATTATTTGTTTTTTTGCAAGGTACCATGGAGCTATGGTTTAACAAATAATTTCTAATATATTTCAAGTTTATAATGTAACAATGCTAGGCCCCCTATGTGTATTTTTATTTTAAAGAATGTTGTTATAAAACAGATTTTAAAAAGAACATTTTCAAACATAAATAGGCCTACCTCTTCGAGTTGTGTTCTCGTTTTCGATACCGCGAGACTTGCACGTACTCTATTTACGAAGTACACGTGAATTACTATTCCGTACGATTGGAACATGTACTATGTACATGCATGGAGGAAGTTCCTCCATGGTACATGTACGTACGAATTACTAATGTGCTCAGGTCATGTGAATGACATCCGGATGTACAAATTAATCATTCGCACATAAGGAATAGTAAAATTACTAATTCGTACGTACGAATTACAGTAATCTGTACGTACGCCGGATAGCTTTTTGTAACCTTTAGTACACTTTAATATAATTCAATCGAAAACACTAACAGAGTACATTAACTGACGGTCGTTGACGGTCGTAATTTGCCGCTCGCACCAAAACTGGAGTTGATGTCCAATGAAAGCCGTGTATGAATCAAGCGATGTCGGCTATTGACGGACGAAGCCTGCTCGCTCAAGCATGCGCGTGCGCACGAAAGCACAGCTAGCTAGCTGCTGTATTTGTACTTTGTACACACAGGATCGGATGGTACAGGCAACTCCGTTTGTCATCTAACAACATCGGGCCAAAAATACTAAACCTTTTCACACACAATCTCACTTTCAACGTTCCATTTTGAGACAAGTTAAAACCAAGTCTTCCACCACCACGTAGATTTGGACGAAAACAATGTTTATGTAAGACTCAATTCAATTGAGGAAGAGTCTCTGGACCACCACCGGCTTGAGTCTGGACTAAGTAGTAGTAGACTACCGAGTTAAGGTCCTGCCGACCGGGGAGTGGTGGTGTGTGGGAGCCTCTGGTAGGATCCAGGAAGGGGCACGGCGGAACGTAGAGCCTGCCTGGCCTCCGTGACTGCTCTAGGGAGGGTCTCGGTGTGAAAAGGGTGAGTTAGTTTTAGTATTTTAATGAAAACAATGTTTTTCCCCAAACAAAGATTTATTATGAATACGGAAACGATACATGTTCAAGTTAAAGTAGCTAGTAAGTTAAACAGGCTACCTAGTGAGTACTAGGCTAATAAAAAAAAAACTATATTTTATTAGTAATAATAATAATAAATTGACTTTTTGGTTAAAATTCCGTCTCCTGCCACCACTTTATCTCACTTGTTAGGTCAAATAATGTCCTTGCCTGTTCTGAAGGGTTGACAGAATGTCTACAGTGAGGCACAGGCACTTCGAACAGAATTACACAAAGTGTCTAAATCATGACAAATTAGCCATTTTTTGGTGTATGGTAGTCTTGACAATGCTGCTTGACACTACTACACTCCATTTTAGTTTCTCCGGGCATGAGTGCGCAAGAGTTCCGTCTGCACGATGAAATGTGCGCTGGAATTTTCCCCAAATGTCAAAATTTTGCGTTTTACTTTTAACTACCAATTCCTCACGAGGAATATTACAAAAACATGAAAAAGGGAAATAAAGTCCAACATCCATTAAAAAATCTAATAAATCCCTTTTATACATTGTAAAGTGGTGGCAGGATACGGTAATTTTTTCAAAAGCCCAGTTTTTAATTTTCTTCTGGAGCCATTGTTTATGTTTTGTATTTTATTTGTGTTTTTAGGATGATGCAATTCACACTACATCTGTGTATATTTCTTGTGGTCCTCCTTGGACTTGAGGGAGGAGCTTCTCAGGAAGAGAGGGGGCGAGTCTTTCACAATGAGTGGGCGGTCGAGATAGAAGGGGGAGAAAGAATTGCTAGAGACGTAGCAGAGGAATATGGTTTCACGTTCGTTAAAAAGGTTGGTTTATAAAAGACAAAGACGCATACATTCATGGCTCAGGTGAACATGAGTGATGTGTCCCACGGGGTATAGATAGGTTGCAGTATGACGTAAGTCGGCCATCTTTACGGGCAATTTGGAACAAACAGTCATGCGTTACGCGTGAGAACGGCGTGCAGGACGCGCACATTCCACCAAACTCATTGCATGATTGGTTAGTGAATGACGCGGCTGCGTTAATAATTTGAGCGCTTGACGCGCCTGCAAGCCAAAATGCGATTTGCCCGTAAAGATGGCGTCTACTGGGAACTATCTATATTACCTTGATGGTGCCCACCGTCGGTCATTTCCATTGCTTGTACATGTACAATTCAATTTTTTTTTTCAATTCAATTTATTTCCACTTATTCAATGCAAAATAACGTACAAGATATAACATATGAACGAATACAATAGAGAATAAGTGGGGGAAGTCTCCAAAAAAGCAAGCTTGTAAGGAGGAGACCCCCGAAAACCCTGTATAGTAATTACATGTAGAATAAAGAATGATCTTTAATAAAAACTGGAATAGTCGCACAAGAAATGAGACAGGACCAACACAAACAGGACAACATGCAGAGGCTAACAATAAATGACTTAAAAAAAAAAAAAAATTTAGCTAAGAGACAATCAAGCATAATCATTAGAACAATGGACAATTTGAATAAACTATGAAAAGTCAAATGTCACCATATTTGTCAAGGAGACTATATTTAAGTTTCTTCTTAAAAACATGAACACTTTTGATCTTTCTAAGATTGTTGGCCAATGAAGCCTAATACAGCCTAAATATCAGAAACAGCACCGGGTACGAGGCTGTAGCAAGGCTGGTACTAGGCAAATTGAGTTGCGTTCCTGTTTGATGTGCCGTAGGGAACTGTAAACAGTGAAGAAATATTTCTGTCTATGGCCGCCATTGTTGTTTACAATTCGTTCGCCATCCTGTTCGTCTGCTTTTTTAACTGTACCATTTTCGTCGTAATAATGTTTGAAGATAACAACAGATCACCTCAAAAAAGAGGAATTTGTTACCCTAGTATAACAAAACAATTATTTGTACACACTCGGTGGGAAAATGTACAAAGCACCTACCCATCACAGCATGCAACAAGGCTATTGACCTTGACATGTGTTGTATTCAAAGATATTTGATAATTTTGTAATCTTACTATGTTGTGAAATCTGACTTTGTATTTGATTGAGTCATTATCCACATTATTCAGTTTTGAAATAATTTTAACGGTGTGCCTGTGTTTTGTTATCTTATGCCACATTTCTTCTGCGCACTTGTACATGATGTGAGGCAAAACGATACCATGTGATCAATAAATAAATGAATGAATGTAAAATATGAATGTGTGTGGAGTGTCGTGGCTGAGCGAACAAGAGCACTGGACTCAAGCTCTGGTGTTTCTAATCAGAGTGTGGGTTCGAGTCACGGTTGTGATGCTTGTACGTACAGACAATAGACGTCAGATTCACCAGTAAAAATCATAAAAGTACAGTAGAACTGTAGTGTCATTTGGCTGTGTCCACAAAATTGCAAGCTCTTCCATGCTTAGCGTGTTTGTTTGCTTAGCGGATCTGCGAGAAACTGGCCCACAACCTTGAGGAGTTCAGTATTTGCTTGGAGAAAACAAACAGCCTTGGTTTGTGTGGGAGGTTGCTGTGTGCTCTTATCATCTGGGCCTAATTTCATAAAGCCTGTAAGCACAAAAACCTGCTCAGCACAGAAAAGTATTGCTTGGTAGAAACAGGTTACCAGCCAAAATTACATTAATTTTGCATTGCTGTGACTGGTGCCCCCCTTAATTTTTGCTTAGCATAGAAATTTGTCAAGCAGTATTTTCTGCTAAACAGCTTTATGAAATTGGGCCCAGATCTTAGAGAGAGGGCAAATAATCCACAAAGTCTGTTCACCCGATTTTAAAAGTAAAAGAAATTACATGGTATGTTTTGTGACCACTAGGCCCTATTTGTTTTGTGGGTTGCAACTTGCAATCTATGCAGTTTGGTTTGAGGTTGGGGTGTGCACTATGCAAACCATAAAAGAAAATGGTTCTACTTGACTTTGGAATTATTCCATGTACACGTAATAATGTCTCAAAATCGTTCCACTTCTCAAAGTTGTTGTTTTTTATGAAAATTACTCAAATTCAATTCATTTATTGTCGATATTATGGACATTTGTGTTGTCTAGCATGTTCATATTTGTTGGAAATATTTAAACTATGAAAATGTTACACCCAACAATGCCCAATGAAAGGGACTATGTACATTGCATTGAACCAGCACAAACCTACATTGTTCACTATGACAATCCTACAAAGTTACATTCTGGGGATTGCCTCAGCTTGAATTTGATTTTTATTATTGTTTTGTCTTTACTTTAGATAGGGACACTTGAGAATAAGTACAAATTTCGGAGAGACAACCACAACAGCAGATCCAAGAGGGAAGCTTTAGATGCAACAGGCCTCCTGGATGAAGACAAGAGGGTAAGAGTAGGCAAAAACTGATGACAAAGTCTCGTCTTTAAAGGAGATAAGATCTCATTTTACAAACCCTAGAGCTGGCCTTAGTCATGTTAGTCATGTTAGTATGATCAGGGTTCTTCCAAGGTTTTACTCAAAAATGGGAGGGAATTCCGGTCCCAAATTTGGCAATTTTGAGGGGAATGTCAAAAAAAAATTAAGTTTGGGGAGGATTTTTGTCAAAAATTTTGCAAGTCAAGGGGAATTTTGGTCCTAAATGTTCAAGTTTGGCCAAAGCATCCTCTATGGGTCCTCAGAATGTTGTTTACTTGATGTTTATGTTTGGTTGTCAAAGCTCTACAGTGCAGTCTGTGGCACTTTGAATCTTTGCCTTTTTTATTTTTGCAACTTGATCTTAAATCTTGGAGAAAAATTATATTATTAAAAATTTTGTTTTAGAGATTATCAGGGTTCTGCCCACGATGGTCGGTGCCGGAAAACCCGACCGGCACTCATGATTCCCCGACCGGCACTCGCGGAATTTTTTCTTTTTCCGACCACCACACATTTTCCCTTTTTTTTTTTCCCATTTCCTTCAAAATATTTTTAACAACGTGTAAAACAAATTATTTACCAGTAAACAGTTTTATCCAAAGTTTCGAGTAGCCTACTTCTTTGGTTTGAGTCTATTTTAATGATCCAGGATCGAGCATTCCTCCCGCCTGTACGATGTACAATATATCCAACGCACGAAACCCGCATTGATTTTGCAATGGTTTCCAGTCACGCTGATTATAGCTTTACGCTTGGAATAACATGATACCAGTTTCATCATGTTGCGAACCCTATTCTACAGCGTTTTATACAACGGAAATGAACTGCAGAGTAAGCACCATGCTATAGATGCTGTAAATTGTTTTCCCATGGCAGTAAAGGCGTGCTGCAGGGCGCACGTGTGTAACCACTCCGTGCACGATCGAAAGGAAATTGACTTGACTGTTCTAGGAAAAAAAAAATTTCCGGCACTAAACAAATCCTGGGCAGAACCCTGTAAGACCTACATGTATATATTATGAACCCTGGATTATGGTGTATTTTATCTTAAATCTAAATTTGTGTATGCATCGTCTCGCGTATCGCGGAATTACACACTGGACACAAAGGCCATCAGCCTCTGTTAGCCCCGGCCTCAATCCCTATTCAAAATATAGACTTTGAGATTGTCCAATTGAACATGAAAATGAAAATGGCCTTGCCATCTCAAAGATGAAACTCCAGGGCAGGGCCCAATTTCATAGAGCTGCTTAAGCACAAAAAGTAGCTAAGCACAGCAAAATTATTCTTACCAGAATAAGGTTTACCAACCAAACTACTATGTCACATGTACAATTTGTGACTGGTATCCTACTCATTTCTGCTTAGCAGAAAATTATTAAGCAATATTTTCTGCTTAAGCAGCTCTATGAAATTGGGCCCAGGTATCAGCCCTATATGTTAGCTTTCATGTGGCTTTGTTGGCGAGAACCGTGTGCTAACCCCTCCATAAAAGCAATTGAAGAAAGGCATTGGAAGTAACAAACAGTAAAGCTGTGTAGGAGTTGAGACTTGTGTGGTACAGTTCTGGTGATGAGTTGACAATTAATTTGATGATTCCGACGTACGTGTAAGATTAGTGCTGGTACCATCCACCTCCAAAGTTAATCATTCATTTACAGACATTTTTGATTAAATCTAACACTCATCACAGGACTTGAATGGGGTGGGGGGGGGGGGGGGGGGAGGGAATCCACAAGACTGCAGGGCTTACAGTTCAAAATATTTTACTGGACCAGACTTATTTCAAGACCAGAATCAAGCTGAACTGTTTTATTTGGACAAACAAAAAATAGTTTGCATTGTATCTCATTAATAGTAGGCACTATACTTTGATACTCTGAACAGAATTGAAAGATATGTACATGTATCAGACTTACAAAAGTAATTTGGGATTGAATAAAGAAAAGTTGACTAGAGCAGGATTTGAACCACTGGCATCAGGATTAAAATGCCGGCATCTGAGCTATCTAACCCTTTGTTGGCGATCTCCCTGTTCATGCTGTTTGGTCAAACTCTTTGTTCAGGGGTGCCAGGCAGAAGCCATACTTATGTTTTTTCTGATTAATGTATTCTTGGATTATGAGGGTTTTTTAATTCGAGTCCAAATAGATGCAGATGTTACTTACTTTAACATTTTATTTACATTTTCTTGATGTAGGCCTTATTCTTTCCAAACCAATAATTGTGCAGCATTCCTTTAAAATATGTACATTGTAACACACCGCATCATTGAGGAGTCAACTATCAACAACATTCAATGATGACAAAATAACCCAACAATTAAACGTGTTCTTGATGTTTAAAGGTATTATACAGGATTGGTAGAGCTGACAAAATAGTCACACACAGTGTTCATGTTTTGTGTGATTCAACATATATGCATGAACAAACAAACCTGTGAAAGTTTGAGCTCAATTGGTCATCGAGGTCACGAGAAAATAGTGAAAAGAGACCTTATGTGTTTTCTGTTTTTCAAACATCGAGTTTATTATCACGCGTGATAAAAACTATTGTTTTACTAATTTCTCAGAAACGATAGCATTTTAGGCAGAAATATTTTAAGGAACCCTTTCTACCATTACTTACTTTAAATCATGTAAGTTATGTCTGAATTTGTGAATATTTGTGTTTTTCGATCTTACCAATAGTGTAGATGGTCTTTAAAGGCAGGATATACAATACTGTACTTTTGGTAATTGCCAAAGACATGTATTCTCACTTGGTGTATCCTAACATACATGTGGGCATAAAATAACAAACCTGTTAACATTTGGGCCCAATTGGTCATCGAAGTTGCAAGAAAATAATGACAGAAAAAAAAAATGTTGCGTAGAATGTTGTGCTTTCAAATGCCTGAGAAAGACTTCATGCCTGAAGCCTTTCTCAGATTCAAACATTTTAGTGAGGAATTACATCCTTCTCAAAAACTACATTACTCCAGAGGAAGTTGTTTCCCACAATGTTTTATGTCAGAAGCTCTCAGGCGCTCCTAACCAAGTAAGTTTTTATGGTAATGTATATCTTGAGTAATTACCAAAAGTGTCCGCTACCTTTGAAGCTTTGTAACCTGTGGTTATGCGTGTCACTGTTATGCACATTTTAAAATAAATTTAAGGCAAAAGAACAAAACTGACAACAACGTCAACATTTAAAACAAACAGCAGGGCACCCACCATGCCCACACACTCCATTCAGTATGTGCAAATGTTGTGCCTCAGTGAAATCAAGAGCTTCAATTTGTTATAAAAGACTACATGTATGATGATGATAAATGCAGGTTGAATTTTGCCTGTGAAATGCAACCCCCCCCCCCCCCCCCCCCCCAATGGTTCAGTGACAATGCACTGTACATAGTACATGTACAGGTACATTGTAATCTGTTTTGTCTACTCAGCTATAGTTTTGTATGGTAAACATATGGGGGCCTTGAGGCTGTTGGTTTTGTTGTGGGTGTCTGTGTTGTGTAGGCGTTCATGTAGTTGAATGGTAGAGCTATGATTGTATTCAGCAGTTGGGTCACCATATGGTTGCAGTCTAAATTCAGATATTTCTATCCCGGAATCTCAAAGTCGACAACCGCATAACATTTTTTGGGGGTCCATGTTTGTCTTTTTCGATCAAAGAGTTGACAACTTTTGGGGAAACGTCTAGTTTATATGATGAGTGAAAATTTTGTTTTTATCTTGATTTTCAAATCGTTTGAAATTGAAGTTAGATTGTCTTGTTTTCAATCATTTTGTCAACCTGAGAGTTACTCAGAACTAGCACAGGTCAAGGAAGTTAGGGCTACACATTGACATGGTCTTTGCCTTTATGGCCCTGGAAAAAATAAGCTCTCACAGACTTGATTGTCTAATTCTGTCGTGTATGGTGTATGCAACTGGTATTAAAATTTGCTTTAAAGCAAGGTACATATCCAACATTTCCACACTGGTACCACAAACTACGACAAAGTAAATGTGCGGTAGTACAGGCTAGCAATACACATGTAGGTGCATCATGGGTTTCTTCTGTTTGTGTTGTACAGCTGGTAAAGTGGTATATGTACATGTACTATGGAAACCCATTGGCTTGAGTCCTGTGGAATTTTGTGGCAAGACCCAGTTGGGATAGGAGAGTACATATAGCGATTGAATAATCACGTCAGTCTTATGAAAGCCCCGAAATCATGTTGGCTTGTTTGGTTTTAAACCCTTACAAGGTTATATTTAAATAGGTTTCAAAATTTTAACATAACTTTACACACCTATAATGTAAAATCAGTGAGCACCGGTGGGAACTATTCGGGCAAGTGTGAGCGTTACCCAAGCGCGGAACGAGTACACGCATGTCACTCGGGATAACTCACTGTTGAAAATGAGTGTGAGTGATGGGAGCGGGCAAGTGTGAGCGTTAACATTTTCAGTGACAAGCCAGGAGGACCAGTTAGCTTACCATTTTACTGGTCAGCAGCCTTTTTCACTGGTCTACGTTTTAGGGTTCCTTTTCCACGCTGTGAGACTTGTAGTTCAAGGAATAAGGACAATCAGTGATTAATATATTAAACTAGCCAGCCGGACTATTTGGACAAAATATTGACTGGTCCTTGGGTGTTTTAACTGGCATTTGGCCAGCGGACCACTGTTAAAGGGTGTGTACAACATTGGTAAGATTGAAAATATAAATGTTAACAGATTTGCTCACGACTTACATGGTATAATGATGGTCATGGTGGAAAACTTCCCTTGAAATAGTTTTGCTTGAAATGCCATAGTTTTTAGGAAATGAGTAAACAGTAGTCTTTATCCTGCAGGATAAAAACCAATGTTTGAAAAAAAGTTAAAACATATAATTGGGTTTTTCACTGTTTTCTCATGACTCTGAAGACCGATTGAGCTAAAACTTTCAAAGGTTTGTTATTTCATGTAATATGTTGGGTCACATCAAGTTTGGATACTGGTCTTCGGCAATTACCAATGTTGTACACACCCTTTAAGGGAGAACACTGCATTGTATAAAGAAAAAATACATTCTGGATCTTTTTCTGCTTTCAGGTGCTATGGGTTGAACAACAAGAAACTCTCTTTCATGTGAAGCGTGATGCCAAAGCTGTACCCCACGATGCGACCGGAGATGATTACGTCCCACCGTTTAACGATCCCAAGTTTCCACAGCAATGGTACCTGGTAAGTCATCTACGAGTTCTTCATGTATCACAAACTTATGACCAGTTTTTAGCTGAATGACAATTTTTGTTTTCATAGTTTATGCTTATTTTATGAAAGGGAGAAATTGCCTTTGGGTATAAAAGCATTTGTTATGAAATGAATGGTTGGAAGGACGTTTTAAAAGTAGCGTATACATGTACTGGTTTCACACTTAATACATGTACCTCAGAATTGTGTGTTTTTCATTTTAATTCGTTAATTTACAAGTTCCGCCATTTTGTGGAGTCAAAAATGTGGTTACCTTTCAAATGTTACAAGAATCGTAGCTGATTTCATGAATTTGCAAAATACACTACCTTACTTGGAATGAAGTGGCGTTCACAGCTATTCAAATTATTCTTCAACTGGTAATGTCAAATTAATTAAAAGCATGAAATTGTCAACACAGGCATTTGACAGCTGCACAGAAGAATACTTCTTATCAGAAAAAACAATTTTTAAATACATACTGTACATAGGTTGCCACAAAAATGTCACAAATGTTATGTTATTGCAACCTGGGCCCAAGTTTATGGCTCTGCTTACCGCCGAATTCTGCGCTTGCGATCACCATTCTCCGCTTAACGAGCAAGCACCGAATTTCTGCGCTAGCTGTGTAAGCGTAGAATGCCTAGTAACGTGGACTACGCACGCGCGTAAGCAAACATTCCATGCTAAACCGTGAAATTCGCTTGACGTAAGGGCGGAATTCCCTGCTTCCTTAAGCACCGATACTTTGCCACGAAATTGGGCCCTGTATGGAAGTACTAAACTCTCTTTATGCTCTCTTTTCTAAACAGCTTCAAGAACTTTGGCCCATGGTCCTATAAAGCCATTGGTGATTTACATTTGAATAATGTCTGGTACAGTGAATTGCATAGTCACAAGTTTCCGCTTAAATTTGAATTCAAGAGTATTAAGCCATGAGGGAAACTGACGGGGTAAATTTAAAAAAATTATTTTGGGTTTGAACAAAGCAAAGCTTACTAGAGCGGGACTTAAACCTGCGACATCTGGATTTACGTGCCGGTGCTCTACCAACTGAGCTATCTAGCCCTCCTGTTGGCGGTCTCGCTATTTTGTCCATATCTTTGTTCGGGGTCAGATTATACAGACAGTTGCTCTGTCAAATGGTTCAGGGCAAGCTTTTTGTATAGTCATCTCCAGATGGGCAAACCCTGGTACTATTTTGCTGTGCACATTCATTCAGAAATGTGTACTGTATGGATGTTCACTGTTTCGTATAGCTACACAAAAGCTTGCCCCGAACCATGAGACACAGCAAACCTATAGTCTGAGGAATTAAGCTAGTCATTGTACCAGACATTATTTTCATCTGACTTTATGGCTTATTTATTAGAGCTGCTCAAGTACAAAAAGCAACTAAGCACGAAACAATTTGGCTTCCAGCCGAAAAAAGCCATGCTATTGATGTACCATTTGTGACTGGTTTCGTGCTCACTTATTGCTTATCAGAAACTTGTTAAGCAACAGTTTCTGCATTTAAGCTGCTCTGTGATACATGTAGGTCTGATCTTGACTTCAGCATGCTTGACTGCTTTGCAATGATACTCCACAAATGAGTATGCAAATCAATGATGCATCATACATGTTTCTTTAATTTTTATTTTTTTTAAATGAATAGACAATAAAATTGTTTTTGGTTTGTTTCATTGCAGCACAACCAGGGGCAGAACAGAGCACAGCGTGGTGTGGATATGAACCTTGCCCCAGCTTGGAAGCTAGGCCTTATGGGAAAGGGCGTGGTGGTGACTATCGTTGACGATGGTGAGTTGTCCGTCATAAATTTATATTTTTGGCTTTTCATAAATGGTGAAGGGGACACTAACACATACATGGTGGTAGACTTAATAACCAGATTTAAAAGGAAGGCAAAACTTTGTTCGAAAAAGGGGTAACAAGGTGACTGTCGTCATAGCAGGGCTGTACATGGAACTATGAACTCTTACCCAGTTGTTACATGCAAACGCACTGGCCATCACATCAAGAAGTACCATCTTTGGGATGCTGTGATGTGACGGCCAGCGCTCACCCGCATGCGGTAACTGGGTTAGAGTTCATAACTCTTTGTACAGCCACAGGCCTGCTATGATCGCGACGACAAATCCCCTTCGAAGTCAAACTTTGTTGACACCGAGAAATAAAGAAAAGTTGCAAAGATAAATTTAGAACTCGTCCTGTAACTGATCTACAAGACTGAGTTCTGCTCATATTTACCTCATTTCAATTTTGGTTAAAACAATCCAAGCAGGACTGTTGAGTAACTTGAAATAAGAACTTTTCTGCTCTCAAAAAAACTTACATTACAGGTGGAAAAGAAAATAAGTAAAACATAAATGAATTACCAAACATCCTAAAGCAACATTATATAATGAAAGAAAATGAGAAGTAATTTATCATTTTAGTGTCAGTTTGTATGTTGTCCCTATGTTGACATTAGTGATTGGTGACATTTGTTTGGTGATTGAAAGGACCAAAACTCATTAGCATTAACTTTTTATGCCCTCCGAAATAAATCTTTCCTGACATCTCAAAGCACTTTTGAAACAATTGCATTTTTTTTTTCTTACAATTTTACTTTAGAAAACTAGTGACAAGAGATGATTTTATGCTCAAATTATGTGCTTGAAAAATCACAGAGGAGAAGTTATTTTGTTTCTAGGGATGCTTTTTTTGAGAAAAAAATATTGTTTTTGAAAACTCTGATGAATATTTGTGTATAGTTATGTCTTCAAAGAAAGGGCAAAGAAAGCAGCTCTTTTTTTCACGCTCAAATCTACAAAATTACGTGGAGTTTTAAATTGAAGCGAAATAAAAAGAAGTTTGCCTTCTTCAGTGTGTCATAATTTACATTTTTGATACTTTGTTTCTCCCTTGATTGATTGAAATATTTGTTTATCTACTACCATCCACCCAACCTCTCTCTATGTTTCATAATCCATCCTCAACATTCCTACCTACAGGTGGCAAGTCTCCTCGAGTAAGTTTACACGATTGGTTTGTTTGTTGAATGATTATTTAATGAGTAAATGTTAGTTGTGCTTAACGTTTTGCATGAGCCTTTAAGTTGCATGGTCTGATTTTCACTGAGAGATTTTGATTTTAGTAGTTTTTTTTCTCTGCCATGTCTGAATGAATCTTGACAGATTGTGCTGTTTCAAAATGAAAAACTTTTGCATTTGCCCTAGACATTGCACAAAATGCAAACTTGCTAACTTGGTACATGGCTAATGGACGTGAGGCCATGTCTGGATTCGGACATTAATGCAATAATAGTTTTTAACTAACTACATGTACCACTAACAGTTGTAATCATTGGCATCTGTTTGTACAATACCTGAAATGAAATATTGTAACTTTGTTGACTCTATGAAAATAGCTATTAAAATTTAAAATGAAAATTTTTCTTAAAATTTGCCCCAAAAATCGAACCAAGCATCTTTAATTAAAGATGTTTTGTACACTTTTTTGTAATTGCTGTGTTTGGATGAATGCGTTTATCCACATTTATTTTGTTATTGCATGTTTTAAGTCCTACTTATTACATGTATTAACCCAAACCCCCTGAGTTAATATGGATCCTTCCTCACTCTAACAAAATCTAACACCATATGGTACCTCTACACTCAAACTGTCGGACTCTGATTATATGGTGGTAAGCATATATTCAGTTTACTAGTGCGGTCTTCAGTCCAACAGAATTGAACAAATCACACAGTTAGATTTTGATGGGTTCGGGGTGGTTTGGGTGTATACTGTCAATGTTTTCCCCATGGTTCCAATGTTTGAACACTTCATCTACAGTATATTTCAATAGCATAGCCCTCTCTCTTATTCAATTCAATTCAATTCAATTCAATTCAATAATCTTTATTATATCCCAAAAAGGGTAATTCAAATGCTCGCATACAGTAAAAACATTGAAATATTAAAAACATTAACATTGGTTTCAGGGATATATACAATTACAAGAAAACACACAAAAAGGTGATAAGTATATAAATATAAGACAAGAAAACGCTTCTTCACTCTAACAAAATCTAACACCATATGGTACCTCTACACTCAAACTGTTGGACTCTGATTATATGGGTGGCATGGTTGGCTTGTGCGTGACCCTGGTTCGATATCCGGCCAGGGCCATATGTGAGTAGAGTTTTGCGTTGGTTCTCTGCTGTGCCACGAGGGTTTTCCAGACCATCCGGTTTTCCTCCCTCGAGAAAAATCAAACACTTTCGATCTCTGGCTGTGCTCCGTGGTCATAATGGGTTGATGTGGCTGGCTGCCAAAGGCGCCCTTGCATGCCTGCTTCTCGAACACGTTGTAGCCGCGTCCTTCGCAATTCAGCTCTTAGCTGCAAGTAAGGGTGATTAGCCTCCCCAAATTTATTTTATGGTGGTAAGCATACATGTATATTCAGTTTACTAGTAGCGGTCTTCAGTCCAACAGAATCAAACAAATCACACAGTTAGATTTTTGATGCGTTCCGGGTGGTTTGGGTTGATGTATACATTGTCAACGTTTTCCCCGTGATTCCCAACCCCAAATGTTTGAACACTTCATCTATATTTCAATAGCATAGCCCTCTCTCTTATTCCACATGGTCTACATGTAACCCCCACTACACTTATTAGCCTACAATGTATGGAACACTTTTGAAGGGGCACCAAGGCCAAGACTAGGGCAACAGAGGCCAAGGGGTCTCCATGTAATTCCAGGCCCATCCTCTTTATGCCCCACAATATTAGTGTGTCAGACTACATGTAGTAGGCTCCAAAAATAGCCCAATAGCAGAATGATTTGGCTGTATTACTCATTTTCTGGGAATGCCTCAACCGTAATACCATCACAATTGACATTATGTTGTATGCACTTTGACACACTAATGTAGGTTTTCCTTATAAAATTATCGTGTTAAATAACTGCGCAGTAGCCCAGGTACATGTTTATGTACGCATGGTCCAATGCGGCATGCGCAAAGGATTCTGGGTGAAATCCGAGTATCAGCGCAACATTGACAACTGTCATGGCGCTCTGATTTTAGAGTCGAATCGGCCCTGCCAATACACAGACCAAATCAGCTCAGGATGTTGCTAGAGTTGATTCGTAAACTTTCTAAAGTTTCATAACAACAGTATTTATAACAAAAATAATTGTTTCTCTTTTTTTCGTCTTCTTTTTGGGGGGTTACATTTTTTCGTGTTGTCTTGCATTCATGTTAAAAAAATCAGTTTATAATCTAGTATAGACTGGATTACAACCCTCATGAGTATTCAAACCAGATGGATATATAATTTAGCCACCCGTGAATTTTTATTAGATTGTTGACGTTTTTTGACCAGTTGACAAAGATTGAGTAATACGCTTTTGCATGTTATCCCCTAATCCTGCCAACTTGTTTTTGCATGAGGTAAATCTGCCCACATTGTCCCCCCCCCAAAAAAAAAAAAAGGTCATACCCTAAGGTGATCCCTCTCCTGCCACTTCCCATATGGTAAACTTGGGTGTGATTCCTTGTTAAACAGCAGTTACAGGTTGAATGGCTTCTGACTGGCACCCTCGAACATTAGGGCTAGATTGCTCAGTTGGTAGAGCACCGGCACGTTGATCTGGAGGTCACAGGTTCAAATCCCACTCTTGTCAATTCCTTTGTTCAACCCAAATTTAAGGGGGGGGGGATCTAGAGCATGTTGAGGGCAGTATGCCAAGGGGTCTACAAAGAGTCATTTGGCAAAACAAAGTTGTGGGGGGGGGCTTGCTTCTTACCCAGTGTTTTATTATGTATGTAGCTATATAAATAAATTAATATTAAATTGCCAACATTGCACAATAATACAGGGGCGGATCCAGACAGTGGTTTGCTAAGGGGGCTACACAGAGTCATTTGGCGAGGGGGGTTAGGGGGGAGTTGAAACAGCTGGTAATCAATTGCCGTATTGTATGCATAGGAATTAATTTTGCAGGGGGAGGGGTTGGGGTTCTGTTGCCCTCTTTCAAACTTCTTGGATCTGCCTCTGATAAAATGCATGTAATACAAGAAATACTATCTCAGGATTTGTATTAGTTTGTAATTTTTATCCCTGTTCGTTCTCACTCTCAGGTGTGGATGGCACTCACTCGGATCTGAAGAACAACTTTGTAAGTTAATTGATAATTTTAAATTGTTGAAGTGTATACCAATAAGTTTACAAATCACAGGAGAGAGTTTATAACGTAGGAAGGGGAGGTGGACTTGTGTATGTAGCCTGTACATTACTTTTGCGTTTCTAATTTTTATGTACATGTGTAGGCTAACTGTCATCTCCTATTGTATTTGTAATTTTGTAACAATTTAAAACAATTTTAATTGCAAACATATAGAGTGATGTGCCTTGATGTGGTCTTATGTGTTTCTATCTTTCAATTTTTTTCACATCGGGAAAAGGAGGTTTCCTGAAAAGGAATTTTGTGTACTTGTTAACGTGATGAATAAAATCTTGAATTGAATTATTGAATTGAATATTAACATCACAAATTCAACTTCTCGTTGATAACAATATTGTTTGATGTCGGTCACAGGATCCCGAGGCATCATGGGATTTCAACGGCAATGACGGAGATCCACACCCTGATGATCGACCCGAGCGAGGGAATGAAAATGAGTAAGTGGACTCCGTAGGAGGGAGTACTATTAATATTTACTTCAATTCTGTTAATGATTGTCTGCAAATTGTTCATGTTGTTCCAACAACAAAATGTTTGCCATTAATCCACTGCTTTTTCCACTGATGCTTTTAGAATTATAATAATATGCCTATCCACAAATAAGTGTTATTGTCAACAGGTTTTTATACAATCCACTTCTGTTAGAAAAGATTTTAACTGATTTCTGTATAATGTCCACACCTTTTTAGCCACAGCTTTTATCAAAATAGTTTAAAATGCTCTACATTGTAACATACACATGTACATACATGTACCATGTACATACATGTACCATGTACATATGTCCACAAATGTTGTGCTGTGGTCAACAGATTTGTGTGTAAGTCCACTACCTGTACCTGTTTCCACAGAGGCTTTTAGACTATTTTTTGTATGCCTATCCACACATGTGTGCTATTTCCAACATATTTGTGTTTATTCAACTGTCTTTTTTCCACTTGTGCTGCTTTCATAATATTTTAATATGTGTATATTTCTACATATATGCCATCCACAAATGTGTGTTATTTTTAACTGATTTGTTTCAAATTCCACTACCTTTTCTACTGATTGTTTAGGATAATTTTAATATATGCCTATTCAAAAATGTGTGCTATTTATTGCCAACAGATTTTTAACAAGTATAATCCACTTCTTTTTCCACTGATGCTTTCAGAATATTCAATTTGTCTATCCTCAAATGTGTGCTATTGTCAACATATTTTGAATAATCCACTGCTTTTTCCACAGAATATTTCAATATGTCTATCCACAAATTTGTGTTATTTTCTACTGATTTTTGTATAATCCACTGCTTTTTCCACTGATGCCTTTAAAATATTTCAATATGTCTATCCACAAATTTGTGGTAATGTCAACTGATTTTGTATAATTGATTGCTTTTTCCACTGATTTTTATATAATATTTTAAAATGCCTATCCACAAAATGTGTGCTTTTATGAACTGATGTTTGCTTAACCTGCTTCTTATTTTCCTGGAATGCTTTCAGAATGTTGTAATCTTCCTATCCACAACATGACCAATGTGTACTATTGTTGACTGATCGTTGAATTTCACACTTGTTTTTCCACACACACGTTTGTTCTAACGAGAATGTTATAAATTGCTTTGTATTCAAACACCTGTTTGTCTTGTTTGTCAAGACCATGAACAGGTATTCACAGTTTTTTAAGTACATACATGAAGGCTGTGAAACCACAACTTTAAATATTTGTAACGACATGTACATACATGTAGCTCCAAATATCCAATTGTGTAGTCCGTACATAACATATGTGCATTTACATGTAAAACTATTTTATATTTTGCAATATACATGTATTTTGCATCCGTTTGATAATTTATGAGTCACGTTCGCTCATCTGTAACTAGGATTGATTTCATAATGAATATATTATATCTATGTATTTATTATTATGTCTACTTGATATTACTGACTGAAACATTGCACACGTACAATAAATATCCACCAGTATTGGTACATGTACAGTGTATTTAAACCATAGCACTGATTGCAATGTATCAAATGTTTTGAAAATATACAAAAGTTCAGATATAATTGTTGTGTTTATATGAAATTGAATAATGCTATGGTAATTCAAGCCTACAATCGTGTCTTTATAACGAAAGCCAATTTCTAAATCCAGGGCCCGATTTCATAGAGCTGCTTAAGCAGACAAAATTGCTTAACAATTTGTTGCTTAGCAGAAATGAGCAGGATACCAGTTACAAATTCTACATGTGACATTGTAGTTTGGCTGGTAACCTTATTCTGGTAAGCATAGTTTTGTTGTGCTAAGCTACTTTTTGTGCTTAAGCAGCTCTATGAAATTGGGCCCAGGTATGAGAAATTTCAGCCTTATATTTGAATTCAGACTTTGTTATGTCTGCGCGGTGTGACAAGATTGCTGTACAGATATTTCTTTCAGATAATAGATAGGTTGCAGTATGACGTAAATCGGCCATCTTTACGGGCAGTTTGGAACACACAGTCATGCGTTTCGCGTGAGAACGGCGTGCAGCACGCGCACATTTCACAAAACTCATTGCGTGATTGGTTAGTGAATGACGCGGCTGCGTTAATAATTTGAGCGCTTGACGCGCCTGCAAGCCAAAATGCAATTTGCCCGTAAAGATGGCGTCTACTGGGAACTATCTATAGGCCTACTGATCCTGCTTTTTTGTTTTGATCTACTTCTCTAGTACTTAGATTTAATACTGTTCCTAAAAGCCCATAGAAATACAACCCGGAGAACGCTGAGCTCGACCGTCCTCTGTGTCGTCTGTGGACGCGGCGTATCGATACCACGCGACACGCGTGTATGGCAAAATGATCATCACGTGACACGCGTGTATGGCAAAATGATCATCACGTGACATGCGTGTATGGCAACAAATGGCAATGCACATAGACCGTAATATGCTAATTTTGCCATACACGCGTTTAAAAAAATGGCGTACGCGCGTCCATGAAAATGGTCTCACAACTAAACTGCACGCACAATGACGCACTCAGCGTTCTCCGGGTTCTATTTCTATGTAAAAGCCTTGTCTCATCTAAGGCATTTTATCACATTACCATTGCAGTCATGTTTGGAAGGTTGTGGGATATTATGGTTAATAAATATGTGTGATTAATTTATTTATTGTTTTCCTATAGACAGAGGGTTGTTTTATATATAGTTACTATCTTATTTAATAGTGTAAAATTAAAAGTTATATAACCAGTAGTTTTAATGAAGGTATTATTTTTGTAACACATACCTGTACATCTTTTTTCTTGTCTAATTATGTGCTTCCATTTTGACTTGCAGTCACGGCACACGCTGTGCGGGAGAGGTGGCTGCTGAGGCCAATAATGGTATATGTGGTGTGGGAGCAGCCCCGGAGGCCAGTATTGGAGGTAAAGAGTTATCCATCCGGTACCAGACTATGTTTAGATTACTGGCCAATCAGGAATGCTCTGCCTGAAAAGGAATAAGAAGAAAGCTTCATCAATTTACATGTAGTGTCCATAATGAGAAAATGATACAGACTATTTAGGTCTGAGGCAAATTTAAACATCTACTAATCGCTTTAAACTCATCAGCTCATTAAACAAAGGGGATTTGAGCTAAGCAGGATTGATCCTATTTAGTCCGAATTCTGTGATATCTTGTTGGTTGTATCAACTTTCAGATAGGTTTTTGCATTATAGATGACATTTATTACGGCCTGCTCCAATACAGTTATTTGTTTTAAAGGTATTATGCTTACTGATTATGAAGTTGATTTTGGGTTGAACAAAGAAAAATTTACTAGAGCGGGATTTGAACCAACGACCTCCGGTTTAACGTGCCGGCGCTCTACCAACTGAGCTATCTAGCCCTATGTTGGCGGTCTCCCTATTTTGTCAATATCTTTGTTCGGGGGGTGCCAGTCAGAAGCCATTCAACCGCAAACTGCTGTGTAGCCAGGGATCACACCCAAGTATACGATACAACCTGGGAAGCGGCAGCCAGGGGATCACCTTAAGGGGATGCGACTTTTTATATCAGATGTCAAATAATAAACCACAAGGGAAACTGACTGGGTAAATGTTTTTAAAGATATTGACAAAATAGGGAGACCGCCAACATAGGGCGAGATAGCTCAGTTGGTAGAGCGCCGGCACGTCAATCCGGAGGTCGTTGGTTCAAATCCCGCTCTAGTCAATTTTTCTTTGTTCAACCCAAAATCATTTAAAAACATTTACCCAGTCAGTTTCCCTTGTGGTTTATTATTTGATTATGAAGTTCATACTAAAACCTTTTTTTTTCTATGAAATATTTCTCTCTGAAATGAAGTCATATTTGAGAAAACTGTATCTGAAAGCCTAATAAAACGCAACAGTTGATGCTGGTTGAACACTGTTTGCAACTATTTTGTCAGCTCTACCGGTCCTTTGTATTACCTCTAAACAAAGATTTTTGGTTTAATTTCTAGGCATACGATTTCTTGACGGCGATGTAACAGATGCAATGGAAGCCGATGCTCTGACGTACCATAATCAACATGTTGATATATACAGCTGCTGCTGGGGACCATCCGATAATGGCAAAGTTATGAGGGTACCAGGGAAATTGATGGGTGAAGCGCTGGCTGAGGGAGCCAAAAAGGTAACAAGAACCGGTTGAGATTCCAGTGGTCTCAATATATCGTCAATTCTGGCGGTTGGGGTTTACTTAACTAAACTCTACTGGTAAACTGATGTCCTTGTACCTTTCACGCCAAACCTTTCAAAGCTCCAAATATTAAACAGTTGACATTTAATGTATTGAGAAGTTTCTGTGATTGTCCTGTTGTCTTGCTTAGGGACGTGGTGGCAAGGGATCCATTTACACCTGGGCCTCGGGTAATGGCGGTAATAACGGGGATGACTGCGGAGCGGACGGATACGTCGGTAGTATCTACACCATCTCGGTAGGCTCCGTCAACGACGAGGGAGAGTCTGTTTACTTCATGGAGAAGTGTTCATCAACGATGGCCGTGGTTCTGTCTGGAGGAGTCAGTGACGATAAGAGCAGACGGGATTACAGTAAACCTCAAAATCTGGTTGTAAGTTGGTGATTTTATTTCTTCATGATTGGGGAGTGTCTCAAAAGTTGGAGCAGTAGGAACGTTCTAATTGGATCGGACAAATACTCCAGGTGCTCATGGACGGTTCTGTTGGACTGCCTGAATGTTTCTTTGGAACTTTCACAATCCTAATGGATGTTAATTTTGCATCGGGGATAAAGAATATATATTTGTTTTTCCCTTACACCGATGTGTTTTAAGTATTGTATACTCAGTACTTTCCAGAGTTCTGTGAAAAAAATCCACAGGCAAATCACTCGGTTGGGATTTGAACCCACAACCTTTGCCATGCTAGAGCAGATGTCTTACCACTAGACCAGTGGCTAGAGGCAGTTTGAGTCCTACAATATGTGTTGGCAGCGGTACCGCAAAAATTTAAAAAAGAAAAACACAAATGTGTGTATTTACTCATTAAAGTAGGATTGCTCCTGTT